>PVJO010009945.1:0-66768 GCA_004026905.1 Hystrix cristata
GCTACATAGTAAGTTCAAGGCCGGCCTGAACTATGTACAGAAAACCTGTCTCAAAAATTTAAAAGCTTCCCAGAGACAGAAGTGCCTTATCTGTGGGCTAGCAATATTCTCTCCTAGTTATCTAACTGTGCTCCTGTTTGTCGCGTTGTGCTCCTGTTTGTCATTTTGCTCAGTCCTCAGTAAGAAGAAAGGTCAGTCTCTACCTTCTTCTGTAAGACCCTTCAAGGACTCAATCTCTCTGTTGATCTTCTCTTTTCAGAAGCTGCTCAGCCCAGGCACAATGCTCTGGGGATGCTCCTCCCATCACGGGCTGTGTCCCAGCTCCAAACCATCCCTCTTGGCTTTCCTATCCTACACACACACATCTGGCTTCCGGAGACCGCTTACCGCTTGATGTTGCCAAACATCTGGGCATGGCCCAGGAAGCGGCCAAAATCTATGTGGAACATGTGGCCAGTGGTCTTCAGCATGATGTTGTCATTATGTCGGTCACAGATGCCCAAAACATACGTGGCCACGCAGCAGCCAGCACAGGAGTAGATGAAGTTCTCCACAGCCTGAGTCAGGGAGGGTGGGAGAGAGGAGAGGACATCATAAAGGTGGCCAAGGTCACAGTCAGACTGAATTCAACCAGCCCTGATCTTGCCCTCTGTTGTGACCCCAATGGCACCTTACCTCTGCCTGTTCATCTTTTATAACATACTAATATACACACTTACATAGAGAGAGACATCTCATGTATATTGGAGAAGGAGATGGACAGTATATATGTCTATCCCACCCTTCATTTGTACTTTGTCTTCCCCGGTAGACTAGTTGGAAAAACTGACCCAAAAGCCCAGACTTGAGTGGCCTAGACTGTCGAGACCCTAATGATAGAAAGACCAACATTTACAGCTTTCCTAGTGGCTCATAGTGACCCTAAGTCAAGTGCAGCTACCGAGCAGTGGACTTACAGGTGCCTTCCTGACCCTGCCCAGAATTCTTCCATCCTTCTTCCTGCTCCAAATAAAACTCCACTCCCAGAACTCTTGGCACCAGCTAAACGCTTATCTAATTAAATCACTGCACTCCAAAGAAGAGCTGAGGCAGCTTCACACTTCCGAGAGTGTTTTACACTTTAAAACCTCACATCTCTACTTGGTAAAATGTGTTAGAGATATTTTTGAGTTTAAATAAGAAGGATAGTAGTGAGGGATTGGGTCCCTCTTATTTCGTTTGGTCAACAGCTATCCGCTTGTTTTTTTTTTTTTTTTGGAGCCAGGGATCGAACTCAGGGTCTTGTGCTTGTGAGGCAAACACTCTAACCACTGAGCTAAATCCCCAGCCCCCGCTTATCTATCTTTTGAGGAAGTAAAAATACACGGAATCAGCAGATGGACCCCATCCATCTAATAATTCCTCTTTACGAGGTTTGAATTCCCAAGAACTCCATCAAGACTTACGGCAGGGGGCAACCACCCAGTAGGAATGTATAAAGTTGAGAATGAGAGGGAAACAATGTATGTTTCTGGGAATGTACAAAATTGAGAACAAGAAAAAACTGTCGTGGCCCACTAAGAATGTATGGAATTAGCAACGAGAGAAAGCTTGCCAGATATAGAATGCCCACACCCCTCCACCAATTCCCACCCATTCTCCAACGACCTTCCTTGACTCCCACATTTTTCCAGACCTTCTCAGCTCACACTGACTTCTCCTCCTTTGAGCCCTCCACATCCACAGCAGCCACTGTCCACGCGGTGCCCGCGTACCCTTCTCAGCCCCCTAGGTTTAGGGAATCCAATCTCACAAGAGCTTCTTGGCTGTTCCACAAGACCCACTGCAAAACTAGCTACAAACCCCCACCCAGCTACTTGTCCAGTTACAACCAGATGACTAATCTACTGGAAACTAAGAATAGGAAGTTCGTAAAGATATCACAGAATACACCTTCTGGAAGAAAAATACCATTTGTAAGAAAGAGAAATTTGTGAATGGGAAGAAAACACTCAGTAAGGAGCAAGACCCACCTGATCCCAGACTTGACCTTTATCTCCAACAATCCTCCCCCATCACAAGTGCCCTTTCTCCCTTCAGTGAGTCCCAAGTCTACTCACAAAACAGCTGTGTGTGAGGGTTAATAACTCAACTCTTTTAGGCAGGGCGTTAGCAGCTTACTGGCAAGAAATCTTACTCCACAAAGGGACACCTTCCTAGCTTAAGGGTTTCATTTGTAGGCTATAGAGTGCTCTCTTTGCTAAGCAGATGACCAAGAGAAAGATATCTCATTCTTTTCTTAGACATTACCATAAAAACTACCAGCAGTGTTCTAGCTATGAGAGCTGAGAAGCTACCTTTGAAAGGCTAAGATTAAATATTAACACACAAAGTTAGTTTCTGTGTACGTGTATGCCTATTGTACATACTTCCGGTACATTGACTGTGACTCTTTACTATGTCGGCAGAGAGTAATTATAATTCCAGCACCTCACACAGTGCCTCTTGAGGGTAGAATCCAACATCTGAAAAATACCTTAGTACAAATAGCATGTGGTGCTGAAGGAAGGTGGAAAGAATCAATACCAGTCCTCTCCAAGGGTAGAGGGCCTTGAAGTTTACACCTAGAGGTGGTTTTGGGAGATGGGAGAGGGACAAAATGGGTTTCCAGGCAAAAGACTACCCTTTGAGCACCGTGCTAAGGATGCAGGGCTGAAGAACTTAGAGCAAGTGAGTGACATGAATAAGCCTGCACTTTAAAAAGCTGAAATCAAGCAGAGGACCATGATAGGAGGAGAGGCATTCCACAAATTCAGGGGACAGAAACCAAATAGCTGAACAAAAGTGATAGTAGAAAACAGAAAGAAGAGGACAGAGTAGAAGAGAAGTGGGAAGAAGAATCAACAGGGCTTGGTCCAGCAGAAGACAGACAGAAAGAAGCACAAGAAGAAGCCCGTGGCCCTGGTGTGGATGACTGCGTGGAGAGCCATCCCATTTACTGAGAGGAAACCCAGAAGGCAGATTTCAGAAGGCAAAGGAGATAGAAACTGGGTTTGAGGTATGGGTGGGACACACGTGGAGAGGTCCAGCTAGTCAGTGGCTTTGGAGTCTACAGCTGCAGGGAGGGAGAACCCTATAGAGAGGGCTCTGGAAGTCATCAAGCACATGGGTAGGAGCAGAAAAGTAACAAGAGGATGAGGTGGCACAGGCAGAGAGCAGGCTGTGCCAGGGACTTCACTGTGGGAAACACAAACACATTTAAGATCATCCAATTATATATTCACTGAACAATGTTCTGATTATAATTTGGCTGCCGTGTGTGTGTCTTCCTCAGGAATACAAAGCATTGATCAATATAAATTGGTATTTGAATCCTCTTGAAGTGAAATCCATATAAACCAGCATTCTGGCAGTCTTATTGTGACTTCCTCCCTCTCCCCACCCTCACTGTATGTGCGATAACCATTTGCATGTCCAGCCCCATTAACCCAGAGACTAGAGGCAAGAAGCCGAGGACTGGCCGTGGGCTATGGAAGGTGAACAAGACCCCACCACCCAGGAAAGCTCCACTTCTAATCTTTGATCTAATCAGGAACTGGTCAGGCCTTTTCTCTTTTTATTTTAGTCTCATACCTAACACAATCTTGGCTTCTAGTTACAGCCTTGCACGAACCAACTCCATTAATGGGAATGAGAAAGTGAACCTGAATTCACATCCATGGAAGGAAAGGGTTAGATTAAACTGATCTCTACCCTCACTTCCAACTCGCATTCTACACAGTCTCACTGAAGCACTCTGAAAGCAGAAGAGGGACCGACCAGGACCACGACAAGGGGGGACACTGGCAGGTCCTACAAAGCTGGCCCTCTTTGCCAAGACTCTGACTGAGGAACCCAATGAAGGTTTCACAGATCAACCAGGGCAGGAGCAGAGAATAAAAGTCATTTTGACCCATCCCCAGATACACGGAGGCATCAGTCCACCAACAGAGTACATCTTGCTCCTCGCTAAGCTGGCCTGTCTGTCTAGAGCCAAGCGCCAGAGCCGGGCACGCTCAGGCCAGCTGGGCCCCTGTCCCCCTAATCTTACCTTCTCATACTCGTCCTCCCCGGGGTTGTGTTTCTGCAGCCAGTCAGCCAGGGGACGATCCTTGAAGGAGCCAGTCACCCCGTGCTCCACCTGGATCTTGCGCAGGGTCTCGGCATTGGGGATCATCTCCACCATCCCTGTGACAGAAGGAATTGAGGTAACACTCTGGAGCAGAGAGAGGAGACTGTAGGGAGGGGCAGGCCTATATAGATGTACCGAAGCCAGGCCTGGTGGCACGTGCGTGTCATCCCAGCGCTCCAGAAGGAGACAAGGGTTCATGTGAGGAAGGAAGACTGCAAGTTTGAGCCCAGCCTGGGCAACTTAGAAACTGTGTCAGACCCTGTCTCAGTGTAAAAAAATAAAAAGGCTGGGAACATAGCTCAGTGCAAAAGCCCTGAGTTTAATTCCAATAACACACGCACACACACGCACACATGTGCATGCACATATGCATGAGAGCTGTACTGAACTCTTCCCTGTAAATTAAGCTTCTGGCCCTTAGATAAAGTCTGCCAATAGCGGGCGAGCACCATGGCAGACAGGAAGGTCATCCCCTCATTGTATGTTCGTGGCTGCTGTTCCTTTCTAGTTCTATTTTGACCACAGAAATCTTCAAATATATTTAAGAAAAAAAAAGAATGGTTTCATCAATTCACATGCAAGCATCACCCAGCTTCAAGAATGACCATTTTGCTAACCTTGTTTCATCAATTGCACTTACTGTCACCTCCAAAAAATTAACAGTCACTCTTTAATCCAGTCCACATTCAAATTTCCTCCAGTTGCTTCAAAAATACTTCTTTACAGTGGTTTGTTGAGATTGCGATCCAAAGTCAGGCATGGTGGTGACCACACAACCCACTAGATCATTATGGCTCTGAGACTATTTTATTTTGTAATACTCTCACTCCCCTGCCTCTTTTAAAATGAGTTTCACAGCTTCTAATGAGATAATCCTGCCCTTTTCATCTTCATGGAGGAGTACACAGTTCATGCTGGGGAATGGGCAGGAGGGCAGGAAGCACAGCGCTCCCCCACATTCTATCTGCTCACCCCACCCTGAATCCCGACTCACCCCTCCCCCGGCCAGTGGAGAAGCAGCGGAAAATGACCATGCGCATGTCCAGCCCCTCCTGGACCCAGATCTTGCTCATGATGCGAATCATCTGCAGGGTGAGCATGTCCTGGCGAAGGTCGTCCCCACACTGGATGGAGGGAGAAGAGAGTGACAGAATCCATTTCCACTGCCTCCTCTGGCTCCCAGATCCTGCAGTGGCCCAAGCTACAGTGACAGGGAGAAACTGTCCCCTTCGCCTGCCTTGCACCTCTAATCTGCTCACTAGCTCACAGAACCAGAGAGGGCCAGAACCTTCACACTTTGCCTCTGTGGAATTTCCCACTCTCCCTTCAATGCAGCAACCCCTCTGAACTGAATTCAGGTTCCTCTATTACATGCAGTGCACCTGACCATCAGGCCTTTTTAAAAGTTTTTACTAGATTTGAAAATTATGCACAACAAACAGATACTGTAAGCTACTAAGCTGCCTGCATCCTCCCCACCCCCAGACCTCTGTAGTGCTGGGGCTGAAACTCAGGGCCTTGCACATGCTGAATATATGCTGCACCACGAGCCACATCCCCAGCCCCCTACACCTGCATGTGTCTCTCTCACTGGATTATACACTGAGACTATCATTTAGCTCTCAGACTCTACAAGGCATCAGTTAGAGGAAACACAGGGCTCATCTAGTCCAACTTGCACCTGATATATTAATTTCCTCTTCAATATCCTGCCACACGGTCGTTCAGCCTCTGCTTGAATATGCTAGGGACAAGCAGGCCACCGCCCCTGCCTCCCAGAAAGTACTATCAGTTGCTTCTACACCTCCTAATCTCTGTTTTCAGCCCTTTGGGGCCATGCAGAATGCATCTAAATCTTTTTTTTTTTTTTTTAACCTGATAGTAGTCTTTCCTATATTAAGAAGACGGCATGGTAGCCTGTGGATGTACTTTGGGGATAAAGCCCTCGTCCAGCATGTCAAGGCCCAGTACCACCGGAAAAAGAAAACAAGTAAAGTGCAGCATGGAATATCGGGAAGCAAAGGGTCCAGGAGCTGCTCCTGTCGCCCTGGGTTCCCTCCTCTTCCCTCCCATCCCATCCCACCATGCCTGAGCAAAGGGCTCTCACCTTGAAGATGACACGGATGTTCTCACCCAGCGGGTCCACATTTTGGAAGGCGAGCTTGAGGGGGACTGCATTGGAGTTGAAGTAGGAACAGTCCTGCGAGGTTGAGAGGGAGTGCCCGGGGTCAGGGTGGTCCATGCCCCGGAAGGAAAATGACCTGTCCGTGTTGGACTGCAGTGGTGCCCACCCTCCTGCTGCCAGTGGCCCCAAGATCTGCTCATAGTTTCTTCCAGATTTCTCAGGAACCCAAATTCCTTTTCGCACTCCTTACTGCCATCATCTTTTCAGTTTGTTAAAACCTCAGCACTGGCACCTGATCTCTCATCCTTTCCTTTTATTGTGCATAGAGGATACTCGTTTTGTGACTTCTGCTAAGTTCTGTGTCCATTTACAACTCACCTTACTCCTCTGTGAAATGGGGCTCACAATAATACTGCCCTCATAAGAGTTATGAGGATGAGGTACCACAACCAACTCAAAGCACACAGAGCAGTGCCAGGAAAACGGCCTCCATAGATGAGAGCTGATAGTTTCCATCATTGTCACCTTCTGCGGCTTCATCCCTGGCATCATCAAGTAGACACTCACCCAGCTCTTACCCAATCCCAGTAACCTGCTCAGCTCAGCTCCGCACATGCCGGAGTTGTGAAAAGGCCATGGATATGCCTTTCTTCCTCCTGTCCCTCAACAGTCAGAGCGGCGAAGACCTCCCTCCCCCCAGTCTTCCCTTCCCGCAAAGCCCCAAAGCCACAGCCACTCACCCTGGGCACGATGCCCTTCACCAGCAGACTGGGGCTGAGCGGCAGGCGGCAGGAGCCATTGAGGGCAAAGAACTGCTTCACCTCCTCCAGGCCCATGCGGAGGATGCCCTGCAGGGAGGGGAAGGAAACAAGGGTGAGGTGGGGGCCCTATAGGTTCCACTCAGAGCCAGGCCTTTTCCAGGGGATGGTGTGCCTGAGAACAGGATGGGGGGGCAACCTTGGGAGACACTTAGGAAGGAGAGGCACCCACTGTGGCCCAGCCTGGCTCAGTGGGGAAGCAGCGAGCACTGACACCTACAGGCAAGGCCGGGGGTGGGGGCGGCAGGAGCAGCCCACAGATCTGGGAGGGCTGGTAGTGTCTCCAGGGGCAAGGACTGCCCAGGATCCTGCCAAGAAATGCCAGCAATCTAGACTTCAACATACAAATCTCCTGATTTTAAATGTCAGCAACCAGAACACTGTTGGCCTACTACGGTACCTTCATGCAGATAAAGATGATTCTCTGGTACCGTCATCAGCCTGCAGCCGTGACTCACGGCATAGCAAAAACATGACTGGCTTTCAGCCCTCACTTGCCCTTCCTGGCTGGATGCTTCTGTGCAAAGAACAGTTTACACAATTGGGCTTAGCCTGTAAGGCAGACAGCTAAATACAAATTTCAATATTTTGCAGGCCAAATGAAACACGTTCAGGCGTTGTATCTAGCTTGTGAGCTATTTGTGGTCTACAGGAAACACAGTTACCGCCTTCTGCCTCCTAAATCAGAGCTGCTCAAGTGCCCAAGAAGTAAATTACCAGCCACAGAAGCCCCAAACAGAAATGGAAGCAGGCGGAGTCTGCAGCCTCGACACCTGCTTACCTGCCGGGCAGATGGGGCGGCCTCCCGGACCTGTTGGGCCAGCCTGGCCAGGGCGTTGACAAGCCAGCACTGGCGGTTGAACTCCTCCCGCAGCCCCTTGCCACAGCAGCAAAGCAGGGCCGCCAGCAGATACTGGTATCGAATGCTGAACTGAGAGTCTTTGAGGCCGTCCTTCAGCAACCTGCAGGGTGAGAGGTGGGAGTCAGGCTCTTCTGGGGACTGCGAGCAGCAGCAGAGAGGAGCAGGGTCTGAGCCAGCTCCAACTCACCTGAGCCTCACCCCAGCCTGGATGGGAAAACGCACTCTGGATGCGCTGCTCACACAGAAGCGCTCATCTGTGCCCACGCTAGCTTGTAGAGCTCAGAGCCTTCCCCAGCTCATCCCTCCTCCCTATTTCTGCCATGGGTGGGTGGAGAGGAGGGCAGGGATGATTCTCACTGAGTTCCAGGGGGTGCAACGAGACCCCCTGAGGACAGAGGCTAGTCCAAGGTCACATGGTAGATCAGCACCATAGGGAACCCAGACCACTCAGCTGCTCAGCCCTGCCGTGTGGGGGCAAAATATTCCCACCAAGACACATGTCTACCTCCCACCCTCTGCACAGGCATTTACCAAAAGAAGTAGTGTGTCACTCTCAGATCAGAGACGGCTCGCTTTAGGAGGAAGCGCACCAAAGGGCTGTCCAGGTAGCACTCGTACTTTAGGGCCTGTTCCGGAGGAAGTGAACAGTCTTTATTAACTGCCTGAATCTACATGTAAGGGTCAGAACGCAGACCGACTCGGGTTCTTGGAGTTGGGACCATCAGAACAGGAGGGGAGGCAGCACACCCACCTGCACCAGTTGGGGCAAGTAGTCAAGCAGCTCGGCATCAGAAAGTGAGCCGATCCACTGGACGGCCATGCGGCGCACCTCCTGGTCCGGGAAGCTGCAAAACGGAGCCCAGATCTGACAACCTAGCCTCAGGTTCTGTGGCAGGGGTGTGAACAAAGCACCTTCATGCCAGGGCTTCAGAGGCCTGGGGTGTGGAAAGGCAACATCCCCCAGGATCTGCCAAAACCTCTACAAGAATCAGGCCCTTCTCTGACAAGCCATCCTGGGAAACAGCTCTCTCCCATGAGCAGAGTCTACCTTGGACTATGCAGGAGCAAGAGGATAGCCACTTTTATTCTTTGGATGATTAAAAAAAACAGGATAAAGTCCTCCACTATGCTCCTGAAGATCTCTTCCTTGACTCCCACTATGCCAGAAATTCCCACCATCAAAGAGTCCTCATATAAAGCACAATTGAGATGGCAAGAAAGAAGCCAGGAATTCGGGGTACCATGGGGAAAGACAGCCCACGGTTCTGAGACTGGGAGCCACATGTCCCTAGAGAACTCTTCAGGGGAAAGAGGGAAGAGAGGACATTTATAGTAGAACTAAGTGATAAGCATTTGGGCAAAGAGCTATAAGCGTTTGTCAAAACTCTGCCAATGTGTAGGTAAAATTTGGGCATTTCCTTCCACATAAAAATTGCGTCAAAAGAAAACCAAACCAATGTTGAACTTTAGTTAATGATGTGCTAAAATATTTAGGAGGGAGTTTACTGATGTCTGTAATTTATTTCAAAATGCATAAAAAGTAAGATAGACTGATGGATGAACAGAAGGATGGGCAGACAGTGACAAAGCATTTGGAGCAAAGGCTTAACAGCAGCTTTTAGGTGGTGGGCATGTGGGGCGGTCACTGTATAACTCTCAATTTTGCTGTGTTTGGAAAACATAAATAACAACAATAGGGGGAAATGAGAAAAAGCCCCGAATGGCCACATCCACTTCACCATTTCCCCCAGGGCCCATCAGGGACGGGCGGTGCTGGCTGGAGTGGGCACAGGTGGGTGCCGCAACTCACGTGGCATGCAGGAGCCCCAGGGCATCCTGGTGGTTCATGTGGGTCCACTGCTTCAGGAGAGCATAGATGTCCGGCAGGCAAGCCCACTCCCAGCTGGGGGCGCTGGCGAGCACCAGAGGGAGCGAGCTCACCTCTGAGTGGCAATAATACCGCTTCTCCCACAGGCACTTCTTGTCAGCATCAGTGAGCCTGCAGAAGGAGAGGGGGCAGAGTTGGCCAGAGGGTAGAGAACATCCCTGCACACTGCCATTCGGAGGCCTCCACCTTCACCGCACATCACAGACACCCGAGGGGCCCGATGACTTCCCGGTGCCCAGGCACACCTCACGCCAACTAAGGGTGTCTGTGGAAGCCAGGCATCGGATGGTTTTAAAAGATCATCAGGTGAGTCCAATGTGAAGCGGAGTTTGGAAAGCAGGGTGTAAATCTCACCTCTGACCCAACTTGGACACGTGTCAGACTGAGGCAGAAGGCCCGGGGTGGGGGCAAATCTGCTCCCCTCCTGGGGACTCTGCGGGCACCCCTCCCATAGCGTCACCAGAGGGCAGCAGCCCCACGGAGTCAGGGGCTGCACAGCTGCAAGGCCTCCTGGGGTCTCCTGGGGTCAGCTGTCGGTTTTAGAGGGCCTGTGGCTAACTGGCCTTGCCTGAGACCAGGAGTCTAATGGGAAAAGGGAGTTTAGGGGCTAACGAAGTGTGGGGTCTGCAGAGGGTTGAGGGCAGGGGCGGCCTGTAGCCTCTCAGCTACTCTGGGCATCTTGAGTGGGACATGAGGGATAGAGATGAAACCACCTTTCTCCTTCCCCAGCTGGCATTGCAAAGGTCTTTGCAGGTGCCAGAGAAGTAGACAGGACAGCAGGCGGGGAGGAGCCCAACCCATCAGCCCCTCAGGCCCTCCATCCTCACTCCTCCTTCTCCAATCCTGATGATCACAGCAGCCTCAAAGATGAGCTCAGCCTGGATTCATTTACCCCTGAGAGCTGCCAGCTTGCCTTGACACCTGATCCTTTTTGGAAAGTGACAAGGCCAGAAAAATGCAAAGGCTGGTGTGGAAGGGATGGAGGTGGGGGCAGGGAGGCGAGGACAGCAGCCCGTTGCCCCGACAGATAGTAGTAGACAACCTAAGTGGGCTGGGGGGTAAAACTGTAGTCCTCCTGGGCAGCTGAGTCAGGCCTCATCCCCAGAGTGGGGATAGGCCTTCTCAAATCTCATTTTCTGGCCTGCCTTCTCCACTCTGCCTAGTGTTGGCTCAGGGCTACCACCACCTCCTGCCAAGGTAATGTCTGTCCCATCCCATCTCCACTCCCAAAGGACAGGGACCAGGTGCTGGGAGGTAAGAGAAGGCCAGACAGGACAGGACAGGCGGAGTGAGGAGCCTGACCCTCACCAGTACAGGGACTCCTTCTGCATGACATCTTTAAGCTTGCGTTGGTCTTCTTCCCGGAGGCTGCCAAACTCATATTGGGGGCTGAACTTGTCTCCAAGGGGGCTGGTGAACTTGATGTCAAAGGCTGAGGTTGGGAAGTCAATCTAGGGGACAGATTTGAGAAGGGAAAAGAGAGGCGGCAGCGTGAGTTGGGACAGCCACCTCCCTGGGTCCCCAGCTTCTCTCTCACCCAAGCATTGCTGCCTTGTTCCCTCCTTCCCCTTCCCTCAGGTTCTTTGTAAAAAAATAAATAAATAAATAACACAGATGGATTTGGTGAGCCCCAAAGTCCCTTCTAGCAAAAAACAGTATGATAAAAGAAAACAGAGAGAGGGAAAAATGAGCAAGAGAGGAAGAGGTTGGGTTGAGCTGTTCCTAGCTGAGGGGACAAGGACTCGGAACATGTGACACCAGGCTGAGCCCCCAGTCTGGTCCCGGAGGCACTGCAGCCTGCTGAAGTTGGACAATGCACTGGGTGCAGGCCCTTCCGACTTTAGGGCCTGGAACACCAGGTCCCCTTGCCCTGTGCCTCCTAAAATGGTGTCACAACCGAGTGAACCCATTTTCTATAGGAGATTAACTTCCATTTATTCAAGAAATGCTTAATGGTGCTCACTTCGGCAACACATATACTAAAATTGGAACGATACAGAGATGATTAGCATGGCCCCTGCGCATGGATGACACACAAATTCGTGAAGCGTTCCATATTTAAAAAAAAAAGAAAGAAAGAAAGATATGCTTAATGGACCCTGATATGTCCCTTATTCTAGGGCCTGGACATAGAGCAGTAAGAGATGGAAACGCCTGCCTCCTGGAGCATTCATTCAGTTTCATTCTGTCAGCTTAACTATTCCTTAGTGCGTACCAAAGCATCTCACAGCCAAAGAAAGGGGAGCTGAGAACTAGCAACTAGACCTAGGACCTAGCCAAACCCCCACCCCGCAGCCCCAAGAGGGGACAGTTCACATATGATCAGCCTTAGAAGTATGAAGGCTCAACACGAGGGACTCCAAGAAGCTGAGCCCTGGATGGAGGAGACCTCAGACCTCACCTGCGGTCTCCTTGAAATCAGAGTTTCCCTCCAGGCAATAGGAAATGATACTGCAGAGCTCTCCCTTCCACTCGGGCTCTCATCACGTTCGCCCAAGCACTTTGGTCCCATTAGCACCCCAAGCCCACTTTCTCCTACTGTTCCAGCCCAGACTCCAGGGAAGAAACTTGGAGCTCAACTCTGGGGTTAATCGGTGGGTGGGGAAGGGCATGCTTGGGTCTCACCTGCAGGATGACACTGTCTGGCTGGTGGAAGTTTGGTGCACTCCAGCGGGCGCTGGGGTTTTCCTGTGTTGCTGGCCACAGGCCCAGAAGCTTCCGGCCACAGGTCAGGACTCTGAGGAGAAAGGCGGGTGAGATGAGCCAACACATCCCTGGCCAAGTAGATGGTTTCCCTCCTTCTCCCCAATCCCAAAACCTGCCATTTCTGCTCCGAGCCACTGCCTCACTCCCTTCCCTTTCACTCTCCCTGCAGCCCATGGCGTCTTCCTCTTCCACATCCTAGAAAAGCTCACCCCGCCCTGCCTCAGACCCCCTGAGCTAACCACTCCCTGGCCTGGATGATCTAGTGGCAGGGATGAGAGGCTGGGCTAGATGTCCTCCCAGCGCCAAGTCCAGATGACACATTAGCCAAGCACTGCTTTCCCATGTCTCCCCGTCCACTGTCCTGCCTGCAGCTCTTGGTTCCATCAACAGACCTGATCACTAAGTTCTGTACTCTGGCCTGTCTATCAGGGATGGGACCCTCTGGACCTCACCTGTATGCCCAACGCAGTCAAGCATCCCAAGGGACATTAGCTGTGACACAACTAGACCCCTTTCTCTATCACTCTCCTCCCCACCCAAAGCCAAGAGGCTGCTTCCCTGGGGCTCACATACTGCCTGAAATTGAAGAGCGGAGTGGTGACCCAGCCCAGGGCTTCGGGCACCCGTCGCTGCTTATTGGCCTCCAAGGAGCTCCCGGGTGGGGGGATGGGCAGAGCATACAGAGTGGCACACAGCAGGGTCTCCCGGGGCAGCCGGTTCACCTGCACGGGGAAGCAGATCCTGGAAAGGATAAGAAGTGAAGTCAGAGAGGGACAGGTGGCCCCAGAAGTCAAGCAGAGGCAGAGAATTTGGCCTTCCTCTCAGTTTCAGACATTCCTTGGTGAAAACTTGTAGGGCCAGGAGAGGTCGCAAACCAGGCATCGCCTCTGCTGGATGCTCCCAGAAGCACAGTACAGTGTCCTGGGGCCCCTCAGGGCAGTGAAACAAACATTCTCTGACTGTAAGGTGCCACTCTTGGTGCCCAGGAAGAACTCTCTCAGCCAGGGCCACCTCAGTCCAGGTGGTCACATGTCTGACCCATACTATGAGCTGGCCTCCTTTGCTCATTTTAGGGTTTCTGCAAAGGGTCAGCCAAGCCGCTCGCTTGGTTCTCCTTTCCCACTTGACTGTCCCCATCCTTCCCCCATGTCCTCCTGCTGAGAGCCACTAGAAAGAGTCACCATGTTCTGTTCTCTGCCCTTGGTTCACCTTCCCACCTGTCTGTGTCCCTTCTCTTAGCTCCTGGGGCACACGATGGTTTGTTCTTATCCCCAAACTAGTTCAGAGTCAAAGGGGGAAAGGGAAGAGGGTTCTCAAAGTCCCGAGCAGTGAGAAAGCAAGGGGCAGGAGCAAGGGAACTGAAACACCCAAGCCCACCACTGCCCAAGGCCGGACGTGCTCCCTGGGCTGCTCTGCTGGCTGATACCCAGCCATTCCCTCCGAGTTCAGGATGAGGAGCTGTGGGTGGGGGTGGGGAGCACACAGGAGCCGTGAAAAGAGAGGGAGGACCCACATTACCTTGCCGGGAAGCTCTCCCTGAGCCAAAGTCCACACTGCCACACCCTCCTGGCCGCCCAGGGCCCAGCAGTCTCCTCGCCCCGAGGGCACAAAGGCAGGGCGGCCACAGGGCTCAGCACATTCAGATAAAGCAGCCTCCCTCCACAATGCCCCTGCTCCTCCAGGGAATTTCCACCCAAGTGAGGTACTCTTCCTGCCCGCCTGCCACAGACTGGCACAGCCCAGCCTGGTTCCAGCTGCCTCTATCTTCGGGGGCCCCCAGCTATAATTAGGGCCCCTCCAACAGCCAGTGGACACACCAGGCTGGGGCTTGGCTGGAGGTGACAGAGCACGGCTGCTGGGCCTATTTTGAGAGTTAGTTGATCCGTGCCTGCTGGAATGGAGAGAGAATCAGCTGACCCCACAGCACTGGGGAGAGGGAGCTGGTCCTGATCCCTTTCTTTTCACTCAAGAAGGAAGAAGCCTCCAGCATCCTGTGTGAAGGGAAAGGAAAGGGAAGAAACATTCCAAATGAACTATAACCCTGGGGAGCAACCAAGACACTCTGATCCTCAGGCTTTAAAAGACTCTTGTGTTCCAAAACTTCACCCATGCACCTTACCACCCAGGGGATGGGTCAGGATAAGTTCTATGTGGGCTGCAGAGCTGTGCTCCCTGCCTAGAAACTCTTCTCCTTCCTGCAACCCATGCATCAACATCACATCACAGGGGCTGCCTCCTCCACGAACTCCTGAATATGCTGGGTTCCAGGCCTGGTTCCGCCTCTCACAGCCAGGGCAACTGAACCCACACTCTGATCCTCAGTGCCCTTACCGGGGAGCAGGGGGCACAGCTTCACTTGTGTGATGTGTCCACAAACTACCTGTACACTGCTTGCAGTGTGACACTGTGGTCACTGCACCGAAAGCGGGCTGCACCAATAGTATTCTCATGCACAAATAGCCCGGTGACTCTGTTCCAGTCACTTGGAACAGAGAAACCGGAACCGAAACCCCCAGCTAAGAAGATGCAAGGAAGAAAAAAGTGTTTATTATGCACGAGGCACCAGGCCAAGTACTTGACTTACAGTGTTCCAACTCTTCCTCAAACAGTCCTGCCGGGTCGTCTCTACTGTCATCTCCATTCTAGGCTGAATGACTGCCCAAGCTTGCGTCAACAGCATGGAGAGGACGGCTGGCCTGTGCCCTGAACCCCAGTATGGTGCTTTCTTCCAAATGCCTTGACCTTGACCATAAGGGCCTCACTCAGGCATCTGTGTGGGAAGCGCTGAGATTGGCCCTCCAGGAGCCTGGCCCCTTTGAGATCTCAGACCAGGAGCAGAATGAGGCCATTGAGCAGGCTGGGCTGCTTCCTCTGTACCTCTGAACGTGCCTGGGAAAAGGATCTAAAGCCAATTTCTTGGGGCTCCCCTGAGCTCAGAACATTGTATAACACCTTTTCCCTGGACAGAAGCAGTAACTGAGGTCAGAGAATCCTGAGAGGACAATGAAACTCAGGAGCCATTTAATGTAGCTATCTTCTGTCTCCAAGGAGTTTCTCCTGCCCTGGTAGCCGTTTGCATTATTTGTAGCTGTAACCACTAAGAATTACTGAAGCGTGAAGGACAAGAAAAAGGGTCCCTCTCCCCAGTTGTCTATAAAATGACCCACCACTCCTTTCAGCATCTCCAGTCTTTTATCCACCTGTAATGGGCACCCCTGGCCTCCCCAAGGACCCTCCTTAGTCTCTTTAATCTTCTCTCTACATTTAATTTCTTCAAGGCCTTGTGCGTGCTAGCCAAGTGCTCTACCACCAAGCTACACCCCAGTTCACTAATCTGTACTCTAAATACTTAAATTGTACTTGCTGTCCTGCAAATGAGAACTCAGTTGTGATCAGCCTGGGGAAGCGAAGCTGGGGCAGTAAACAAGTTTTCCGACCATCTAGAGGATGAGTAGGATACAGCAGGCATGAAGGCATGAAGCAGCTGAATATCTGCAATGCCCCTCACCTTCATTTCCTTCCTGCTTTGCTTGACTGACATCTAACTTCCTGACATGATATTATTGTTCATAAATGGTGATTAATATTAACTTGTGCTTGTGGCTTCCTATTTATATCCTGCCTATCTCACTTCAGTGCATCAGCTAACTGAGTTAAACAAATGTCCCCATGTCTCAGTTTGAGGAACTGAGGCACAGAGAGGCTAGAAAGAATGTAGGATGAAATACAGAACTAGAATTACTAGGACTAGCAATGGCTCCATGGTATTATTCCTTTCTCTAGACCACCCGCCCTTTTCTATCTGATCCTAAGGGAACTTTGGAAAGAAGGGAGAGGATGAGATTCCCCGGAATGGTTAAACTGTTTAAGAGACACAAGATCAAAACAAGAAGGTATTATTAAAATTAACAGCTAAGTTTTATATGGTCCTTTATAGATTACAAAGAGCCTTTATAGATACTTGTTATTGGATCCTCCTAACAACTTGAGAGGTAGAAATTATACTTGTCCGCATTTAACAGTGAGGGAAATAGAGACTCCAGAGGCTGAATGACCTGTCTGGTTAGGTTGTCGATGGAGCCTGGTATAATGCAGGCATGTGCCCCTAGTCCAGGCCTGTTTATCAGCCCCAGGCACTCCCGAAAATGAGAGGTTGGCAGGGGCCAGGCCTGGGGCGGGGGCAGCGCTTACTGCTGGTCCCAGATGATCAGGTGGAACAGGTACTTGGAGAAGTGAGCTCTTCGGGTCTGCAGGGGGCTGCACAGCTCCTTGCCGCCATGGCTGAGAGAGCAGGAGAGGTAGAAATCTTCATAGCTATAAAGGGAAGGGAGCAGGTCAGGACAACCAGCCCCCGCAAACTGATCTCGGTCACCCAAACTTTTGTGTCCTCCTAATGCCAAACTCTGCTTCCCCTGGCAGAACTGCTTGCAGTCTCCGGAGACTGTAGTGGGGTGAGGAACAGGAGAGTCAGATTAGATTTAAGAAAGTGCACTCAGGGAGAAGGAAGTCAGACTGGGACACACACACACACACCCTGCAGGTTCCAGGCTGCTTGTTGTGTACTGGGACTTTGCTTCCTTCAGCTCTATCCCACTGGGTGCCCACACACACATGCACATGCATGTGCATATTTGTGTGCGCACACACACGCACAGGCGGAGAAGGTGTGGGAGGAAAACAACATATGCTGTCATGAATGCCAACACATGGGGGTCCCTGTGGCTCATGACAGGTGCCTGACAGAAGAGGTCAGAGAAGGCCCCTGTTTCCCAGGCCGCCTCCTTTGTTCTCTGCCAGTCGCCCAGAGGAATACATTAAGTGAGGAACAAAGACAGAAGGGGATAGAGGGAGAGGAGGAGGGGGCCGGTGAAGGTGGGGTGGGGCCAAATGCCAGTTCCCCCAGGCCTGGGATGCTGGGGACTCAGCAAAGGAGGGAAGATTACCAAATGAACATCCTCCTCCACCCATCCCTGCAGACTCAGGGAACCCCAGACAAAGGGGCACCCCTCCCCGCCCCTGCCTTTGTGGTCTGCAGGAGTGCACTCATCGGCCTGGGGCGAGCACTCTATCTGGGAACTGGCCATCTGTCGCCTGTCTCCCTCAGCTGGCCTTGGATCTGGAGGGGGCAGGGATGCCCCCGCAGCCAGCCCTGAGAGGAAATGGCAGGTGCTCCTCAGTCCCCTAGAAGACCTTCTCTCTCATGGATGTCCCAGCCTGGCGTCCCCTCAGGCTCGTGGCTCTGCCCCTCACTCCTGTTGCACCTCAGTGCTATCCATGATGCCACCCATCCTCAGACTGAGGGCAGGGAGGACATGTGCAGAAAGCGAGAAGCTACAGGAAGTTGGCCAGCTCCCTTAGGGGCTGCTCAGCACCAGCTCACCTGGTAGCCCAGGTGATGGGGATCCGGTGGGTGGCACAGATGGTGAAGGCCAGGGCCCCAGAGAAGTGGCAGGCCTCCTGGACCAGGTCATGCTTGCAGCTCCCAGGCACCGCCGTCTGGAAGTCTGCGTTGAACGTGTTGCAGTACAGCTCCACCAGGTCCAAGATGGCAGCCGTCAGGGCCTCCACAACCTTCTCTGTGGAAGGAAACGGACAGAAGGGAAGCGCATGAGCGAGCGTGATCTTGTTGCCATGGCAGTGGTCATGATGGAAGAGCTGGAGACAGTAGGCCTCGGTGCCATTTGGTTTCTAAGTGGCTGTGACAAAGCTCACCCATCTGTGATGAAATGGGGGAAAAGCAGGAGGCTATCCCGAGTTTTTCAGAGGCTACCCCAAGTTTACAGCATTTACTCAGTTGCACACATGGTCCTTATTTTTATGTATTGTTACTTATTTAATGTTAAAATGTTGCAGGAAATGATAGTAATAATAACTGTCAGGGTTGTTTTTGTTTTTTGGAGAAAGGGTCTTGCTACGTAGCTCAGGCTGGCCTCAAATTCACAGCAATCTTCCTGTCTTGGCCTCCCAAGTGCTGGGATTGCAGGTGTGCGCCATCACACCAGGCAGGTTTTTTTTTTAAGTCATTTCTTGGCAAGGCAAAAAGCTGGCAAAGATGGGGATGTAGCTTAGCGGTTGAGCGTTTACCTAGCATGTGTAAAGCCCAGGGTTCAATATCCAGCACCGCCAAAAAATATAAAATAAATAAAATACAATGCCAATGTTTCTGTTGGCCCTCAAAATACTTTTTTTGGGGGGGTGGTGCTGGGAATTGAACTCAGGGCCTTGCACTAGCTTGAGCTAAATCCCCAACCCCTCAAAATATGTTTTGAGACAATTTATTGGTCCACGAAATCCCAAACACTAGGAATCACTATAAGAATCCCTGTGACATTGCTCGGCACGGTGGCACACATGTATTGCTCCCACTACTCAGGAGGCTAAGGCCGAAAGATCTCAAATTCAAGACCATCCTTGACTACACAGTGAAATTCTGTCTCAAAAAAAAAAAATCAATAAATAAAAATTACGATGACAAGGGCTGGGAATAAAGCTCAATGGTAGAATGTTTGCCTAGCATATATACAAGGCGCGGAGTTTGATCCACTGGACACCCCACTCTAAATCTCAGCGATATGGAATTTAGGACAAATTTCTGCTTAAACATCTCCACCAGGGAGTCCTAGAGTAATCCTAGTGGCAAAGCTCACCCTCTCCCAAGGCCCCTTCTCAATTAGGGAACACAGGGGTTGTGAGAAAACTGGAGAAGAATCACAACCTACTACACACGTGGGAGGGCAGGGCTGGCTTTGCCTGGCCACCCCCGCTCCCACTCTTCCCACCTCATCACCCTCTCCCAGGGATGCCACAGGAATGACGCGCGAAAATAATGGGAAAATGATCTGTGGAAAGAAATGTGGGCTCCAGCTGTGTCCACGCCTCACGGGGACACACACACACACAGAGCACAGGAGCTGGGACACATAAATCAAGGGGGCTGAGGAGAAAGAGGAATCCAGGCAGAGTGGGCGTTTTCAGCGGGCGTTTTACAGGACGCAGAGGGAGACCAGTTCCCTTACCTCGGTTTTCCCTCACAGCCAAGACACTGGGATCCTGTTGGGGAGAAAGAAGAGGGAGTGAGCCTCAGGGCCACGGCCTTTTCCATCACAGCTGGAAGAAGGGCTTTTCACAGCTGCGCTTGTCTGGGTCAGCCAGGCTGAAATGTGAGGAGCAGCAGTTCCCTGGGGAGGATGGAGTAATGGTTTGTACCAGAGCCGTGTGATGGACAGAGTGAGCTGGCGGGGATACAAATCATCACCGTATCTACCCTAGTGACGGCCCATGCTCAAGCCACTCCTCTGAGCACCACAGCACCTGTGACCCTGTCTGCACAGTGCCCAGCCCCCACTGTGGTGCCTCCAAGCCCCTCAGCTCCAGGGAGATTTTCCTCCGGTGCACTGTGATGGATAAGCAAACTGTCAGGAAATACCTCAGTGATTGTAAATAAAGCCTCCACTGCCTGGGTCCACACAATCAGGTCCCAGGGCAGACCTGGATGAGGGGACATGCTCGGCACCGTGTCGCAACAACTCCTACACTTGGATGGCTTAAACATAGGCGACAGAGGTGGAGAGAAGAACTCTTTAGTAAGTGGACACCTAATTGCCCAGTAAGCAGCTGCTTGGTCACCTGCGAGCTGTCCTCTTTCTTCCCCATGCGACATCCAGGCCCTCCTTACCTTCTGTATTTTTGGCTGCATCCTGGAGGGGCAGGGGGGCAGCTGGTTGAGCGCACTGGTAATCTCAGGGGTTTCCACGGCAGCCAGGGCGTTGCAGATGGCTTTGACAGACTGGACCACCCTGTCAGCCTTCAGCAGGAAGTCCCCCTGTGGGAGGCCGCACAGTGAGGCGCGAGCTCTGCTCTCACGCTCCCCCCGCCCCAGTCTAAGGGAAGGAGTCAGGAAATATAGGGGCTGATGACTCGGAGGGGACCCAGTGGAATCCATGCTTTATTTCCAAACATCTAGCATCAGCGAACAACCTCGCCCTCCCAGTGAAACAGGCCATGCCCGTACTCCCCATTCTTTCAGGCACCCCAACCTTCCTCTTCCTCCCAGGACCTGCTTGTCTACAGTCTACTTGATACAGACATACACAGGTTTCCCCCAGGGCCTGCAGTTTTAAGACAGTCAATCTGTGGCTTAACAGGGACACCAGAGAGACCATGCCAAGGCCTCACTTCCCCATTCAGGTTTATTCTGAGAAACTACACCCCCAAATTTTCAGGCCACTCCCCTTTCCGTAGACATGCTGCTCTCATACCCACCCCTCTGTACCTTAGGTCCTATGGCTTTCTCATCTGGAATTCTTTCTGATGTCCTCCTTGATTACCTATGTCTGTCTGTCTGTCTGTCTATCTATTTTGGTACTGGGATTTGAACTCAGGGTCTTCACACTGAACTACATCCCCGGCCCTTTTTATGTTTTTTAATTTGAAATAGAGTCTTGCTAAATTGCTCAGGCTGGGCTCGGTTTGCAATCCTCCTGCCTCAGCCTCCCAGAGTGCTGGGATTACAGGTGTGTGCCACCATGCCTAGCTTATATATGTCAATTTAAATTGAGAGACCAGGGAAAAATCCTACCTCCTCCCTAAAGCCTTCGCTGCCAGTACACTTCTTTAGCCCCTCCAATCACCCTTCATTAACTGACTGACATCCTCTTCCATCTACTAAAAGCTTCAGGTTATTACTGTACTTTTCTAACCCAAGCTCCACGAAGGCTAAGACAATTTTTATATTTTGATATCCCCAGAAGCTGCTAGCGCAGGACCAGAACATGGCAAAATGGATGTTCGGGGAACACTCTGCTTCTCACTGTGAAGGTTCGAGCAGCGGGATTCCAGCAGCACATATTGGGCGAGATGGACACAATGCCCAACTCGCCTGAAGGGAGGGAAGGGTCCAGGATGAACAACTGAATCAATCTGTCAGGGATTCTTTTTTTTTTTTTTGGTGCTGGGAATCGAACTCTGGGCCTTGTGCTTACAAGCCAGACACTCTAACCACTGAGCTAAATCCCCAGCCCTGGCAGGAATTATTTTTGAAGATCACTTCAAAGCAGATTTGCTTTAGCTTCCTAAAATTTGGGCAAATGTTTATTCTTATAGTTTTGAAGCTTGAGATTCCACATGAGTCCAAGTAGAAAAGAACTCCGGGACCTTCCCTATGTTTCAAATCCTCCCTCTCCTGAGGGTTTTCGTCCTGTGACACCAGCTCAACAGACCTTCTCAGAGTAGGGCTCGGAGACGCCCTACTCAGAGAAGGCGTCAGCACACACTCCCTGGCCTCTTCTACAGAGGAGCAGAATGCCTTTCTATGCAGCAGCCGTCTTGGCTCGCCCGTGAGCTAGGAAGCCTGTGGAAGAGGAAGGGTCAGGCCCCGGAGGCATACTCACCTCAGCCAGCAGGAAGGCATCCACCTCATTGTGGTATGTGTCAAACAGAAGACTCAGGGCCTGCCTGGGGAGTAGGGGGCAGAGAAAAATCACAGGAGAGGTCACAAAATACCCAGTGCCCAGGGAGAGCCATTCTTTCCCTCCTCCTGTTCTGCTGAGGAATCAAGGTTTGATTTCAAGGGGTTCATGTTCTCTCCGTATCCCACAAAGATAGAAAGAGGGAGCTCTTTCTGCCTTGTCACCTCCTGCCTGGAGAATGAGGGGAGGCCCATCTCTGATGGAGTGGGGATCTTCCCTGACAAGACTCCTGGGCCCTAAACTCAGACACCTGCAAGAATCTTTTGGTCTTAGCAGAAAACCAGGCAAGTACGAGTATCTGTGGGGTGCCTCACAGTTCCTCTTCAGGCCACACCCAAGATGGCACCACTCTCACCTGCTGATGGTCTGTTTGACCGGCCTCTCTTGTAGATGGATGAGGTAGTTCAAGGTAGAAGGGCTCTGGTCATCATTCACCTGTGTGAGAAAGTGTCCTGTTCAGCAGGAATGGTGCCCTTATCTCAGCCTAGCACTCCTACCCCACTCACACCTAACATATTCCACAGCACCCTCTGTCCCTGCACCTCCCTGACTCTGTGTAACCATCAAACACCCCACACGAACCGTCCGGGCCAGGTCACTGCGTACGGCCTTCCGCTCCAGCAGCAGCAGCCGGATGTCGATGTCAAACTTGCGGCAGTATTGAATGTACTCGTGGCTGCCCAAGGCATGCTTGCTGGTGGGGTGAGGGACAAGACTGTTAGCATCCTGGGGACTCAGTGGGAAGGGAGATGCATACCTCAGACTCAGCAGAGAGAACCAGGAAGAAGGTGGAGGAGGTGGCTAGGACCTGTGCTGCGGGCTCTACCCTGGGCTCCTGGAAAATGTCATGGTAGACCTTGGGAAGGCACAGGATTCCACCTACACAAAAGCTACCTATACCACTTAACCACTGACTGTTCCCGTATTTATTGCCCATGCTGTTATCACTCATTCCTTCCTGGGGTGGGAACTGCTGCAGAGAGCAATGAATGCAGACCTTTTGGGGGCAGTTATTTAAACCCCACTGTCTTGGCGTCAGTGTAAGGACAACCAAGGGAGTTGGCTCATGGTGTTCCCACCCTATTTCTACGTCACCAAGTAGGGTGCTAAGGCCAAACGAAGTAATCCCACCAAGACCTGTTCTCTCCATTCAAGTTCTATTTCTCCCCTCCCTCCAAAGATCCTGCCTTATTGTGTCTCATGACACAAATCTCTACAGACCTCCCGAAAAGTATGTGCAATTCCTACTGCTAAGTGTCCACACAGGAAACCTCAGTTTCAGAAGAGGCCTAGGGGGCCTGCCATCTAGCCTCTTCCTCTCCTCACCTTAATCAGAAAGAAAACGAAGAGAGGGAGGGCAGAGCGAGTCCCAGCTCCACCGGCCTGGGCCAGGCCCAGCAGCTGGGTAACAGAAGCTGGAAATGGACTTCCTTCCTCAGCAGAGCTGTGAATCTAGACCGGAAATGGAAGCATGGGGACGGGTGCAGGGGGAAGGGGAATGTGCAGAAGCTGGTGAAGATTCAGGGCCCTGGGCCGGTCTTGATCCAGTCAGGATGCAGAGGGTATGCCACACCCAGCGATGGCCAGAGAGGGCCAGGCCTCCAGTCTGGGCCCCAACCTGCTAAGCCTGAAGTGCAGCCAAAACCTGGGGATGGAGAGGCTGGGCTGTGGGCAGGGCCTGCAGGAGGGTCTGGAAGGAAGGAAGAGTGTGGTGCGGGTGGAGGAGGGGCAGGAAACCCAACCCTCCCCTAGGACTGTCTCAAGGTTCTTATCTGAGAGCAGCTTGCATCCTGGACCAGCAGTCCAACAGTCCCCCTCGGCCTGGGCCCCTCCTGCCATGGAGGGATAGGGACCCAGAGGCCTTCCTGGGGAACTGCAGCTTTCTGGAACTCCCAGAGGGTCCTCGGTGGCCCCTGCAGGGCAGCTGTCACATGTCAGGAGCTTAGAAGCCAGGCCAGGAATGAGCACTGTGCTTTTATGTGTGCGTGCTGAGCTTGGGGGGGGGGGCGGGTCTTGGAGCAGAGTCATAGCCATGGGTCCCTGGGATTTGCTTGACCTTCCCTGTGGTAGGCCTTCTTCTGCGTGCAGTCACCCTGGAACATTCCACCCACATCTCAGCAGGAAGGTGGAACCCAAAGGCTCCCTCTGCCTCTTGACCAAGGGGCTCTGGATCAGGGGTGCTGCAAGGGAAATGGCGCTATCTGTATAGTCCATAGCCCCACAAGTCCTCTTTTTGGGCTGATCCTTTCTGGTATTTACTGATTGCTCTTTGAGTCCTTCCCACATTTAACCCTCATTATTTTTTTTCTTTTAAGTTGCTGGGGATGAAACTCATGGCCTTATGCATGCTAGGCAAGTGCTCTACCCCTGAGCCATACCACCAAGCCAAACCCTCACCATTCTTTACAGAGGATGCAGAGGGTCAAGCTTCACAACTATTAAGTAGCAAGCCTGAATTCAAACCAGGGTGATGGTGTCACCAGGAATCCAGTTTACCCCTCACTGTGCCCTAACAGTGACAGGCTGCCAAGTGACCCTGCATCCAACACTCCTCCTTAGTCCCCCAGGGAAAGCAAGGACACAAGTACCACATAGGGCATGTTTGAAGGTGCCATAGAGTTGTGCCATGCAAGGCCTGCTCTTTTCCTTCCTTCCACTTCCAGATGAGGATGCGGAGGTTACAGAGGGCGCCACAACATCCCTAAGATTGAAGAAATCAACCAAGAACTCAGCCTGCATCCCTGACAGCCAAT
Source organism: Hystrix cristata (assembly GCA_004026905.1). NCBI lineage: Eukaryota > Metazoa > Chordata > Mammalia > Rodentia > Hystricidae > Hystrix > Hystrix cristata. The sequence goes on from PVJO010009945.1 coordinate 24,770, forward strand.
CCTAGGCTCAGGTCGTAGGCGACCATGTTTGCCTCTAGACCTGCACGCAAGCAAGGAAAGGCATGTGGTGGCAGGTTGGGGCTTCTTCCAAGTGGCTGGAAGGAGTAGGCAGTAGCTGACCTGATCTGTCTGCAGTCACATCAGCCTAGCAAGGGGTGGAAGCTTCACGCCAACTCCCCTCTAGGGCTCCAGGGCAGTGAAAAGGGGGTTGCCTCAGCTGGACCCCATCACACTTTCCAGGGAGGCTGCCGTCTGCAGAGGGTACTGGCTGCAGAGGAGCCGGAAAGCAGCCTTTGGGAGGAGTTAGCCAGCTGCATAGGCCAGCAGGGAAAGGCACGTTGGCAGGGGAAGGGGAGAGAGCAATTGTAACTTCTCCCCTGGTTCCACAAGGGCACTTTTGCCCAGGCTTGCTGCTCCTTTTGGTCTTAAAGATACCTTGCACATCTTGGAGAGCAGGAGACACAATCCTCCAGTCCCCTGACCCTGACCCCAAGCATACACGTCTCTCTGCAAACAGAAGTCTGTATGCACATAGGACCTCATCTTCACCTAATTCCAGCTCCAAGCTCTTTCCACAGCAGACTTGGCTCAGAACCCAGCCAACCTCGCTGGAAGACAGAGCTCCTGAGGAAAGTGCGACGTAGCTGGCCGAGAGTGTGCCCAGAAAGCAGGAGACCTGACTGTAGAGTTGGGGCGGAGTTGTCAGCCTCAAGCCTAGCACCAACCTGCAATTCCCTAGATCCTCCCACCCAGCTGGCAGGTGCTGCCTGCACCCCACATTTCCCCAGGCTCAGCAGATTCACTCACTTCTGCAGGAACTCCTCCAGCCCACAGGGCTTTAGTACAAAGTCGGCCACGTCTACTTCCCTCAGTTCATCATGGGTGTAGCACAGGGTCTGATAGATGAGCAGGTCCACAGTGGAGGAACCTGTGATGGGGTGGGGAGTAACATCGCTGGGCATGGGGCAAGCAAGGCTCAACCTTCCCACCTCGATCCTCCATCCCCAGCTAAGCCTCTCTAGCATCATCACCAGGCAAACACATCTGGGGGTAGGGAAAGGGCTTGTAGACCTCAAGGTGGGCCCAAACCCAGTCCCCAGGGGGGCTTCCCTTCCACCCTTCATCCGGGTCATGGGAACTGCTGGGAATGGAGGCCAACAGATCCCTCAGCCCAAGAGTCACTGCGTCCCACCTCAAGGGATGCTCCCAAGTCCTCCCCAGCTGACTTACAGTTACAGGTGAAAGTGAGTGGCTCCCGAACGCTGTCACACAACACAGTCACCTTCAGGTTGACCTCATCCCCAAGGTGCTCTGGGCTCGGGGTGACAGCACTCCAGACATAGCCAGTGAGGGCATAGTCCTGGACATCAGAGCCCGATCGAAGGCTGTGCAGGAGAGGGAGAAGGACCTTCACTGTGCCTTCAAGGAGCAGATGACAAGGGGCCTCCAGGGACCCTCCCACTCTGAGGCCCAGGGTTCCCTCTGTCCCCACTCAGCCAGGCTCCCCGGGGCAGCAAGCCAGGCGAGGGCCATGGGGAGGTAGCTCTAGGAAGCTGTTCTTGCCATCTCTGGTTGAATTACAAGATGTCTCCCACAGTGGAGCACAAGAGAGTTCCCAAACCAAAGCTTCCCATGGGGAGTCACAGAAGACTTTAATGAATCCATTTCCTTTCTCTTTGGGCTCAAGAGAACAAACGTTCTTATCTTTACCTGGGGTGCATTTGCTCCTAAGGGAAACTGAGGACCAGAGTCAAAAGCGATGAGGATAACTCGATTGTTGGATGAGGTTTCACGAATTTTATTAAAAACGAGGAACTCGGGGCTGGGGATTTAGCTCAGTGATTAGAGTGCTTGCCTTGCAAGCACAAGGCCCTGAGTTCAATCCCCGGCACCACAAAAAAAAAAAACAAAAACGAGGAACTCCTAAAATGTCACAACTCCTGCAGACACCTGAAGTAGGAACCCTCCCATAGCTATGAAGTTTAATATGGGTCTTCCTTCCTAAAGAAAGCTCAGAAATGGGTAACCTTCTCCCCAGCCCCCCACACTCCCAAGCCCTCTGTCCCATTGTTGAACTCTTACACATCCAGCATGTGGCAAAACGCGGCGACTTCCTCATCTCTCTCCTCTGACACCTCAAACAACTCATGGCCGTTGGCGATGGTGTGGGGCCGGGAGCCCACCTTGAAGGGAAGAGCAGCTGACTCAGTGCCTTTTTCCCCATGGTGTCCCATTCCTGAGCACACACCCAGCTCTAACACAGACTCTAGGTGCAAAGACATTCTAGCTACTCAACACAGTGAACGGAGCCTAAGAAAATAGGGGGACTGCACCCACATGTTTATCTGCCATCCTAGGAGATCAAAAACCAAGGTAAAAAGAGGAGGTGAAGCTTGGGCTAAGAATGGAGGCCAGAGTGGGGTCACGCCCACCCCACAGGGGAATACATCTGACCAGCTGGGGGCAGCCAGTCAGGCAGTGCAGCGTTGAAGGGCCCCTGCAGGGTGAGGGCGTTCTGGGGGTAGCTCCCAGAGGCATGCTGGTGGGCTGAGCAGCAGCTCTTGACCCAGCACCTCTGCTGAGGCCAGAGCAGGTGGGTGGCTCAGAGGACCCCCAGGGAGGCCAGACCCTGGGCAAAAGCCTCCACATCCGCAGGAAGCCCCAGGACCTAAAACAGAGAGAGACAGAGAGCCCTTCCACAGAGGAGATGACTCAGACACACGAGCCTTCTCGGTAGGCGCTATTTGAGGAAGAAAGTGTCAAAGCAGCAGCCTGGGCAGGAGACAACCTGGTGAAAGGCTTGGCTCCTTCCTCCCAGCTCCAGAGCTTGCTGATTCTGAATGGCTGGAATGTTAGGGAGCCTGCCCTGGTTGGCCTCGCTTCCGCTCCCAGAGTGTGCGTGTGGTGCCAGGATGCTCGGACAAGGCCCCAAACTGCCACCCCCCCCCCAGCTGCTCTGGGTCACCCAGGAGGGGAACTAAAGGGAGGAGCAAGCGACAGGCCTGCCAAGGCGGCCACACGGGAAATGAGACTTCGCTGTGTGAAGTCCCAGCCTGTATCCGGTGACGGCAGCAGGTCCTAGCAGCTGCTTCCGGGGAAGCCTGGTGCTCTGCTCCGAGCACCAGTCACCACCACCGAAGGGGAGGCACCTCCTATCTTCCTCCCTGCCCTCAGGGCAGAGGACACAACTGAGCTGTCCTGTGGATGCCCCCAGGGCTGCCTCTGGGCACCTAAGCTGCACTCCCTGGTGTGTGGGTAGAGGTGGGGGCACGCAGAGGCGAATGAAGAGTGGGGACCGTTGGCATGTGAGGCCCTGGCTCTGCCAACTGTGCCTGTGTCCCAGTCAAAACAATAGTACCACTGTCAGCATTAACCCACAAAAGAGAGAGAGACAAAAAGAGGAGGGAGGGAAGAGAAGGCAGGAGAGGGGGAGAGGGAGAGAACAGAATGGCTACTGAAGGCCATTTTCATGTCCTTTCTGTACCACTCCCTGGCACTGGAAGAAAACAAAAGCCACTTACGTTTGCCCGGCTGGCAGGCCCTGGTGGCAGCACCCGATGCTGGCTGGGGGCGTCTGCCAGGCAGAGGCTGGCAGCGTGGGTACCAGGCTGGGATTTGGAGCCAGCCATTTCCAGAGATGGCTCAGCAGGCCTGGGATAAGGAGGGTGGGTCCGGCTGGAGGCCCGGCGAAGGCGGGGTGGGGGTATGGGCCGAGGGCTCAAGGGGTCCCCCGTCCTGGCGGGTTGAGTCCCTGCACTGAGCTGAGGTGCGGGGGGCACAGGCCGCATTTCTCCCCTGGGAACAGGCAAGAGCCTTTTGCTCTGCCCTCACTTCTTCAAGGAGATCCGGATCGAGCGCCCTCTCAGAACTCTGATGACACACGGGGTTGGGGGAGAAGAGGCCAGCGAGGATGGAGGTGACCACCTACCAGTGTGGCCTGACCCGGTGGGCAGGCCCAGCTCTGTGCGAGGAACTCGGAGCTGGGAACAGGACTCTCCCAGCCCTATAAATAGCAGGAGCCGCCCCACCTCTCAGAGCAGGGCCCTTAAAAAGCCTGAGCTCTGGAGTGGCAGCTTCTCCCAGGAGGCGATTCTGCTTTCAGGGCCACTCAGCAGAAGAGAGGCAGGAAGGATGGTGGGGGCTTCAGAGCTGGGATGGATCCCAGCTAGACGTGAGACGTGAGGTGGGAAAGCCCCAGATTCCTCAGACAAAGGGTAAGGAGGAAACGGGATGGACAAGGTGGTACGATAAGTTGCTACAGAAGCATTCTGTACTGAGGATTGAACCCAGGGCCTTTCCACTGAGCTACATGTCCAGCCCTTTATTTTTTTATTTTGAGACAGGGGCTGGTTGAGTTGCTCAATCACCGAGGCTAGGCTTGAACTTGTGATCCTCCTGCCTCAGCCTCCAAAGTGCTGGGATTGCAGGTGTGATCCACCAGGCCCAGACGGAGCGCCTCTTGACTCCCCACAGCCAGGGTTGCCAGTGGTCCAGAGTGAAACAAAGCAGGCTTCAGGTCCCACCATGGCGATCCCGCAATGCTCCCTGAGCCAGAAGCACTGTGGCAGGAATCCACTTGTGGTACAGTGCAGATTCTGCATTCTGTGCAGTGCTACTTTACATTACATACAGATCCAGGCCAAATTACCACTGTCATACTGGGACATTTTTCTAAATAATTTCACTGGAAAGAAAGGGTAGAGACGGCCAGCAGTGAAGAGCATACAACAATTTGACTGTACTGAATGCCTGAGCTATATGCTTAAAAATGGCTAAAATGAGCCAGACATAGTGGCACATGCCTATAATTCCAGTACTCTGGGAGGCTGAGGCAGGAGGACCCCTTGTTAGAGTCCAGCCTGAGTAATACAACAACTTAGTGAGACCCTGTTTCAAAAAAAAAAAAAAAAAAAAGCCAGGCATGGTGTGCATGCCTGTAATCTCAGCTCTCAGGAGGCTGAGGCAGGAAGATCACTGTGAGTTCAAGGCCAGCCCAGGCTACATAGTTCAAGGTCAGCCTGAACTACATATTGAGACTTTGTCTCAAAAACCAACCAAACAAACAAACAAAATAAATAAAAATAAAAAACAGTTGGAGATGTAGCTGTGTGAAGGCCTTGTGTTCACTCCCCAGCACCACACATCCACCAAAAAAAAGATGGCTAAGCGGGCATATTAACATATGCTTATAATGCTGGTTACTCAGGAGGCTGAGGCAGGAGCATCACAAGGTTGAAGCCAGCCTAGCAAGATCCTGTCTCACAAAATTAAGAAAAAGGTCTGAGGATATAGCTCAGTGGCAAGGTACTTGCCTAGCATGTGTGAGGCCCTGGGTTCAATACCCAGTACCACCCAAGCTTAATGTGGTAAGGTATGTTATGTATATTTTATCATAAAAGGGGTAGGGGGGTGCTTTGGAACAGCAAGACCAGGGTTGGATGTGGCTCTGCTGTTTCTTGCTATGTGGCTTTGGACTACTGGGCAAGGTTGTTGTGGAGATTTGGACCAGGGTCTGGTATTTGGTGAGTAATGAACAAGTGGCTAATGATCTTTGTGCCTGCACAGGGCTTTGGCACAGCAGGGCCTCAGCAACCGGAAGCAACTTCCTCAAGTCTACAAGACCAGTCAGCCACAGAGCCAACAATGAATTCCCTGGCCCCTAATTCAGTCCATGAAGTGGGCACCAGCTAGCAAGCAGGACTCCAAAAGGCTCCTGCCCACACGGGCTGTTTTGGCCAAGATACATGAAATGTGACCCCCAGTTAGAGCCCCACCTTCACTGATGTCCCTCTCCCCAGCCCCCCAGTCAAGCCTACCTTGCCCGTCTCCTCCACCAGGGCCCAGGGTCCTGATGACAGAAACGAGGGGAGGGAAGGGTGCTAGGTGGTAAGTACTGGGAGAGGTGAATTTGCAACAGCAAAAAACAAAGACGGACTGGTCTTTGTTTCTGAGTGACATGGGGAAAAAGGTACAGAATAAACACAGTAAGGGCCTCACCGGAGAGGCAGAAATTCGGCGATTCTTGCTAGGTGTTGTGTTCTTTCGGTTGCTGTAGCGGGAGGCGTAAGTTCGGGGCGGCACCTGAGGGGGCATGGTCTTGCTCCGGGACACGGGTTTTCCAGGGGTGTCTTTGCTGAAGTCCAGGGGCCCTCGGCCTTCCTTCCAGCCCCTAGTGGCATCCCGCAACATCTCTGCATCGTAGGTCGACTTCAGGTTGAGCCTTGTGATTGCATCATTGATACCATCGTAGTCCACAGACCCCAGCAGGCGCCCCTGCCCCCCACCTCCTGGCAACTCTTCCTCTTCTAGGATTTGATGCCCCAGCAATTTACCTGGTGGTTGTTCAACCAAAGAAAAAGTGTTGATGTCATTGGGCTGAGTGGTCTTGGAGGTTGAGGGGGACCCCTTTCTGGGAGGTAGGGGAGGGGTGTCCCAGATAGAGACTCGGGGAGGTAGAGGGGGTGGGGACAGTTTTTTGCAAGAGCCATCTATGTCCTCTGGCCCTGGGGACAAAGAGAGCCCCTCATTTGAACCATCAAAAATGTAGAGATATTCTCCAGACAGGGACTCTTTGGGCCAGGGATCTGGGCCGGGCTGGGAGCCCTGCGGGGTAGAGTGGTTGGGCGGCTCTTCCTGTGGGGAGATGGAGTTGTAATTGAGGGTAGGATCAGAGCCAGAGAGACCGCGCAAGAGCTTGAGGTCGTTCTGCCTCCCCGCTGGCTTGCTGTAGAAGTCCAAGACAGGCTCATCCCAGCTGATGAGAGAATGTTCTATGTTCTGCTTGGCCCTACTCTCCTCCTGGTCATGCCGGAGCCGGGACAGAGCATCACACTCCATCTGCAGGGCTTCGGCCATGGCTAGCTCTTTGCGGCTGATGCCCACCGACTCCAGGGACTTCCAGTGCTCCCCACTGCCCTGAGTCGAAGACATGGTGAGGATGGGGGCACGAGAGACAAAGAGGCCTTCTACTTCCTGCCAGCGTCGGGCCTGGAGGGCTGAGGCATGGTGTCTGGGCACCTGCAGGCAATGGGCACACAAATACCATTCAGTCACAAGACAGATGTATCAGTCATCTGATGTTGGGGACGTAATCTGGGCCAGTGCCTATTTCTTCAGGGCTCATGACAGATGGAAAGAAACAGAAAGATGGTAGAAAAGGAGACACCAGACCATGTTATCTATTACACCCATCCATCCACCCATTCGCTTGTACATGTCTCCTCCATCTCTGGTCCTCAACTCTCATCTTGATACTACTCAGGCACCCAAGTGCTCATAGATGGACCAGCCCCAGCCCAGCCTCCAGAATCTGAACCTCTTCACTTTTGCTGTATCCACTGAGTTTCTCCACCTTCCCACGGCTCCTTCCAGAACACGTTTTATCCACAGAAGGCCCGAGGGAGTCTTGCTACTTGAAATTCAGAGGCATTCAATGAACATGTGGAGAGATGCAGAACCTGGCTGTCCAGAGCTGAGAAACTGTGCTCCAAGGAGAGAGAGGGGCTGAAAAAATGGAAGCAAGGTGTCTTCATTTAGTTTAAAGAGGGTAGCTTACTCTAAACAGCTGGGCTGTAGCTCAATGGTAGGGTACTCAACATATGCGAGGCCCTTGGCTCCATCCCAGCATTACGATGGTGGCATACTCTGGGAGGCTGAGGCAGGAGGATGGTAAGTATCTAGTCTAGGCAACTTAGCGAGACTCTGTCTCAAAATAAAAAATATAAAAAGGGCTGGGGATGTAGCTCAGTGCGAAGGCTCTGTGTTCAATTCCTAGTACCACCAAAAATAAAAGGAAAACATGTACCTACACATGACTCAGTTACCCTATTTCTACCCTACCCGAGAATAACGAAAGCATTAGTCCATATAGACTTGTACACAAATATTCATGGAAGTTTTACCTGTAATAACCCAAACATCCATTGACAGGCAAATGGATTTTTAAAATGTGATGTCTACATATCTACAAGTGAATACTACTCAGCAAGGAAAGGAATGAGTTACTGACAAATGCAGAAACAGGAGTGATTCTCTAAAAGAATCCAAACAAAAGAGTACAAATATATATGATTCCATTTACACAAATTCTAGAGAATGCAAATTGGTCTATAGTGACAAAAAGCAGATCAATGTCTGTGGCTATCTGGGGAAGGGGTGCTAAGAGGGAAGGATTAAAAAAGGGGCATAAGGGAACTTTTAGGGGTGATAAATAAACACGTTCATTCTCCTGATTGTAGTGATTGTTTCACCACTGCATTCATCTGTCAAAACTTATCAGACTGTACATTTAAATACGTGCAGTTTGTTGTATGTCGATTACACCAATAAAGCTGCAAATGAAAAGTACAATGGGACCCTAGTAAACGGACCTTTTAAATTACTCTAATTGCACTCGGATCCTCCCCCAATACACCGATATGTTCAGTAAAACAAAGTTCACCACCAGGTGAGACGCGAGGGCCTGAAAGATCATAGGGCGCCAACACATTGACCACACAGCTGCCTCGAGCTGCAAGCAGCCTGTCGTAGTTACTTTGCTTGTTGCTGAGTCAAAATACTCAAGACCCAAAGTTAAAGGGGGAAAGGTTCATTTGACTTAGCTCACAGTTGGCTGGCTCCAAGGCAGGGTGGCATGACAGACCGGCAGAAGGCAGCAAGGCAAGCAAGAGGGGTAGACAGCCTCTTTCTGTCCCTTATGTCTTATCCATGCTTCCTGGCCTTAGAGTGGGTAACACTCCCACCCTCAATCCCAGCACCCTTAATCCTAGTATCACAGCACCCTTAATCCCAGAACCCTTAATCCTAGTGTCACATCCTCGATCCCAACAGAACATGCCAAACCAATCAGTGGACTAATTTAGCAATCACACACTCTAGATCCAGCCAGCTCTGAAAATACCCCACCTACGACCACATGAGGCTTTGGGGAGACATCTAGACACAAACCGTAACACACCCCTCTCCACGTGCACCAGGATCAGTGCCTTCTGCTTCCCAAGCCACGACATGCAAAGCAGATATAACGACCAGGGTCGCTGAACCAGTGACTCTCATCCCAGCTGCACACTAGAGATACAGAACTTTTTATAAGGACTCGTGCCTGCAGACCCTCAAGGCACTCTGATCGAATTGGTCTGCGGGAGGGCAGGGGTATTTACAAACACTCCCCAGGAAATTCTGTGTGTGCAATTAGACTGAGGGAGGCTGAGTGTGCAGCCATCACTTCTAGCCAGGGCACAGCGGCAGAGGCCGTGATTACACACAGTTATCAGAAGTGGTTCGTTCTCTCGTACTGCTTCACCCAAGAGACAACAAACGTGCATAACATGCTATTCCTTGCAATTACAAAACAGAAAACACCAACAGGAAAAAGGTTCAGATAGCGTGTGTGTGTGTGTGTGTGTGTGTGTGTGTGTGTGTTACTGGTGATTAAACCCAGGATCTTCACACTACCTTCTTTTAATTTTTTTATTTTGAGACAGGGTCTTTTTTTTTTTTTTGAGACAGGGTCTTGCTAAATTGCTAAACTGCCCAGGCTAGATTTGAATTTGAGATCCTCCTGCCTCAGCCTCCCAGAGTGCTGGGATTACAGGCATATGCCACCACCCCCAGTTTCAGATAGATTCTCAAGTGGCAAATTCCATCTGATTCAAAATAAACTGGGCGTGGCAGCACACACCTGTAATCTCAGCCCTTGGGAGCCTGAGGCAGGAGGATCATCGTGAGTTCCAGACCAGCATGAGTTCAAGGCCAACCTGAACTACAGAGATCCTGTCTCAAAAAAAAAAAAAAAAATTAGGACAAGGTCTCCCTTCACCTGAAGTCCCTTCCCAGGACCCCAGTGCATCTGCCAGGCACAGCAACAGGGCGGTGACAGCAAGTGCACTTAGCACAGAGGTCCTCAAAGACACACCAGCACAAGCCCAGCCTCAGGAGATACGGAGACGCTCTTTGCTCTTGCTGTGCTGGCTGATTTTCTCCACCCTCCCACAGCTCCTTCTAGACACCTTTTATCCACAAAAGGCCAAAGGGAGTTTTGCTACATGAAATTCAAAGGAGTTGAATGCACTTGGCTGTCCAGAGCTGACAAAACAGTCCCAGGAAAAGAAGAAAGATGTCTTGCTTAGTGCTTCACAGATAGAAGACACTAGAAAAATATGCTCAAAGTGGGGTATTCTTAAGTCTTTTTTGCCAGGTGGGGTGGGGTGGGGACAGAAGGAGCTGAGGTGGGTGGGGTCTCACTATGTAGCCCAGGCTGGCCTAGAAATTGTGATCTTCCTGCCTCAGCCTCCCAAGTGCAGGGATTATAGGCATATGCCAGCATGCCCAGGTCTGGGTTTAAACCTTTTTTTGGGGGGGAGGGCGGTGCTGGGGATCAAACTCAGGGCCTTGCACTTGGCAGATGGCCATCTCCGGCTGCGGCGTAGCTCTCTTGTGCCCATACCCCATCCACTCATCTCCTCCAGGACAGTGTTCCATGTATTTCCCTTCCCTGCCTTTTCCTGTACCTTCAGCCTCTTCTCCTTAACTTACTTTTGCTGTCCAGAACATAAGCACACCTCTTTCAGCCTTAAAAACAAAATAAAACCTATACCCTAAACACCTTCCCTTGACTTTGTCCTCTCTGCTCCTCCTTCCCTCCTAAGCCCAGCCAAGCTTCAGGAGAGAGTAGACAACACCTCCTGTTCCCAAACTCTCCCGTCCCCATATTCCTTTAACTCTCTGGAACCCGGCATCTGCCCCAGCAGCCCACTAAAACTGCTCCAGCAGCAAGGCCCCGGCTGCCCAACTCAGTAGCCATTTCCCCCCGCCTGGATCTCACCACTCTGCCGGCCTCCAAGGACCATTCCTTCTTCCCCAGACCCTCTGCCCCTGCCTTCCTGACATGATTTTCTCTTGTTCTCCACCCGCACTGTGTCCTCTCTTCCTCTGTCTGATATGCTGGTGTTGGCTCGGCGTCCATCCTCAGGGCACCGTTTACTCTCTGCCCTGGGCCTGACAGTCTCTACTCATCTCCTATCTGTACCACTCCTACGATGATTCGGGATGTGTACCCACCTTCAAATTCGTATGCCTGCCATAGCTCGAAATCAAAACTGAGCCATTGTCATCTTTCCCCCCTCCTGGCCCCTACTGAATGGGCCACCTTACATCATCCCAGAGTCTTCTCTTTCATCCCACATCAAATCACCAAGGCCTGACCACTTTCCTTCTTGGTATCTCCCAAAGCTAGTCCTTCCTGCCATCCTAACTGCTGCTGTCCCAATTCAAGTCATTATCTTCTCTCATTTGGGCCAGGACAATAGCCTTTCAACGGTCCTTCCTCCCACTGATCTTTCCCTCTTCAAGGCTTTCTCCACAGAGCAGCCTGAAGGCTCTTTCTAAGGTTTAAATCTGATCATCTCATTTTCTGCTTAAAGCCCTTCAAAGGTTCCTTATTTGACTCCTCCACAAGGCCGTTATCAGCAGCCCCCATCTCCCTCTACCTCCAAGCATTCAGGACCTGTATTTGACACCTCTGTGACTTGCTTCAGGGCTTCCTTCTCTTGGGCACCCCTTCCCAGATCTATTGCTTGTGCGTGTCTCACTCACCTTCCTGAGACTTTGCTCAGATGTCATGTTTTGCAGGAATCCTCTGAACCCCCAGAATGGATCCCTTCTCTCTGCTCCCAATGGCCACTGCACCTATCTCAAACATGGCCTTAAAATATATTCATCAAAATGACATGTTTGTGGACTGGTCACCCACACTGAGCTCCTCAAGTTCCAAATTCATCTTACTTCCAAATTCACCTTACTTAAAAAGAACGTATCTGAACCACAATGCAAGGGCCAAGGTCTCCGGCAGTGAGAAATGTTTAGACATGAAAACCAGGTGACAAGGACACAGGTGATACCCCTCCTCAGAGTCCTTGGAGCACAGGGTTGGGATTCCAAATAAGCTGGGCTGGGGCACTTTTAAATCAGGTGCACGATGGGTAGGAAAACCAAAGTGCCTTCTGGCTCTAGCAGTTTCTGACTCAGACCCACAAATTCCCCAAAGTGAAATTTCTCGGAGGACTCCAGAGGTATAAGAAATAGAAGGCAAGCTGGAGGCTGGTCCAATCAGGCCCATCCTGAGGCTTTTCCCAGACTGGAATTCAGAGGCAGGAAAGAGGAGCTACCCTTCTCTAACTGCACGCAGCCTTCCGGCTCTGAACCAGAGGACACCAGTAGACCGTCTCAGCCACGCAGGGAAGGACGCCCAGCCCACTGACAGATCTCACGCCCAGGACCACCCTGGCAGTTGCTCCTTCCCAAAAGACTCAGCACGCACTCACCCTGATGCTGAGAGATGAGATGTGGTGCATCCCTGGCAGGACCAGAAGAGCCACCTCCAAGGTGACACGGTTCAGGGAGCAGCGGCTCAGCACAGGGGAAATCCAGAGAAGGGAAAGGAGGCAGCACCCAGAGCAATGACCAGAGAACAGAGTGAGCTGGCTTCCTCTAAGACCTCTTGCCCTGGCTTTCATTTTCATTTTCTGGGGTTGGGGGACCAAGAATTTTAGGCATCAGGGCCATGCATGATGGCACATGCCTGTAATCTCAGCACTGTGGGAGACTGGGGCAGGAGGATTGCAAGTTCAAGACCAGCTTGGGCAACTCAGCGAGCCCCTATCTCAAAATAAAAAATAAAAAGGGCTGCGGAGGAGTTGAGGATTTAGCTCAGTGGTAGAGCGCTGGCCGAGCAAGCGCAAGGCCCTGAGTTCAATCTTCAGCACTCCGCCCCCCAAAAAGGCTGGGGATATAGCTCAAAGCAAAGGTGCTGAGTTCAGTACCCAGTATCAAAGGGAGAAAGAAAAGAAGAAAAAAAAAGAAAGAAGTTTAGGCATCAGTGTCTCATGTTTCCTTCCTCTTTCCCCAATTCAGTTCCTTCTGGGCCTCTGCTGGGTTGACACACTAGAAATCGCTATAGTCCCTTGGTCTTGAAGGGCTACTAAGGATTCTGTAAAAAAGCCAACAGTAGCTGGGGATGTACCTCAGTGGTAGACAATCTGCCTAGCATGCACGAGGCCCTGGGTTCAATCTCCAGCACCTCATGTCTTTGATTCTCCACAGCCCACCCAGGAAGAGCTGGCTGTGGCCAGCACTGCTTCATGCACCTCTAGGGAGCACCCCACACCCTGTATCCCATGTAAATGGCACCCCCTGACCACAGCAAAGAAGCTACGTGAATGGTGCCCCCTGGAGTTGTGCACTGTGGTGGGTCTGTGTGTTCTCTCCTAGTAGCCACTTCTCAGAGAGCAGATGGAAACATGAAAGGTCAGTTACAGCCAGTTTCCTTTCCCCACCTGCATGCACTAATTTGTGCTGTCTTCTGCTTAATCATTTTACAGTAAACTGCAAACACTTCGCCTTTAAATACTTGAGCCTGAATCCTGTAAGAACTAGGGTATTTTCTTACATAAACACACCCACAAAATTTAATGTTGACATAATAACATGCTCCAGAGTTCACACTCAATGACTGTAATTGTCATCTGGGAAGTTTTTCAGACATAGAAATTCCTGGCTCCTCCCCTGGACATTCTGATTCAGCCCTTCAAGTGATTTGCGTGTGGGGCCAGGTTTGGCTCCACAGATGAGGGTTTTAGAACTCTCAGAAGATGAGGAAGAACTGAATAAAGGGATCCCCCAAAGCACTAGGTGGTCAGCTGGGGAAGAAAAGGACACGTGTATGGCTGAGCAGGTCAGTGCCAGGGTGCAAGTAGCACCAGGCACCAAACTCGGACCATCTAGCTGCCCACCGATGGCTGGGGGACAGCAGGGAGGAAGTGGGGTCAGGGCAGAGCCACGCAATGGTTCAGAGTCACAGGGCAGAGACAAGGGAGAGGCTTCTCCCTTCTGTGCAGCCAGCTCTGTTCAGACTCCATGGTGGGGGCCCCAGTACAGCCCGTGGGCAGACAGGCTTCTGCCGTCAGGCACCGACCATATCAGAATGGTTCTGCTCCAGACTGGGAGACTGTAGAGTCTGGGTCACCTGCCCACATCCTGAGTCACAGAATTGGATCCCAGTGTGTGTTGGGTACCAGGGTATCTGAACACTAGAAATACAGAGATAACCGTGGCATAATTCCAGGGAGCTTACAATCGAGCAGAGGTGATAGACATATCCATAAATAACTCAATCCTCTCTCAGAGTGCAAAGCAGGGGAAGACTGCGTGTCTTGGGCCATCTCTGCTGCACAGGGGAATGGAGAGCTCTCAGGCAAGATGGTGAAAAACATAGAGGGTCTCTAGGCCCCAGGGCCCTGGGCATCCCAACATTTAATAGTTTTTACTCAGGGAAGAGAATCCAGTTCTAGGACTGCCCTAGGAAGGGACCCTCAGCATCTCTCTCAGGACAGACAGGGTCCAGGTGTTGGAGACCACAAGTACTTAACTGTGCGGCTTCCAGATTCTTCTCTTCAGAAAAGACTTCTGCCTCTATCCATTCTCTAACATCCATACCTGCAAATGCCCTGGTTGGCAGCTAGGGACCTATGCCCCACATGTCATGCCACGCACCTGCTGCCCTGCTCCGCCTTTCCCTCCCCCACCCCAGCTCCAGCAGGGAACATCCACACGCCCTGCAGCAGGAAGTAGATCAAAGTCAGGTAGGCCAGCTCCCTGCCTCAAATGATACACAACTCATCCCTGAGCCCTTATGGAAAGCTCACAGGTTCCACATGGCTCTGGGTGCCTCTTTGATGTCAGCCCATTACTGAATGACATGTACCAGCAAAGTCTGTCTCTCATGGAGCGTATGTTCCCTCTGTGCGGCTCCTACTTAGTTCCAAATGTGAGGACACGGAAAACTGCTGCTGTTTTCTTCCCACACATACATCCCCCTCCCAGCATCCTCTTTGCCAAATTTCAGCAGCCCATGGCTCATTGTTTCCTACCTGGACTTATTCTCCATCCTTCTATTCCCTGGCTATATGCTGAACTCTGCATTAATTTGAAGCCAAAGTATAGACAATAGTTTAATAAAGGACTTTCTGGGTCCTAGGTGAGCAGGGGGACAGGTGCTAGGAGCCTGTGGAACTGCTGGCTTTGATTCAGAGCTTTAGAGCGCCCATCCCAGCTCAGAAACTATTTTCACAACTGGTTCTATTCACGCACACACACAGAACTCACGGAGATCACAGCTCCCACCACATACCCTGCAGCCTCCCGGCTCTGAGCACCAGGAGAGACAGGGAAGGAGGTGGTGAGGCAGTACGTGGCTCCTCTCAAAACGTTCCTTCCTCCAGAGCTGACAACTCAGATCACAAGGCCAGGAACCAGGAGCTGGCAATCAGCTGAACGGAACGTTTGGCAAAGGGGGACAGAAAAGTCTCGGCAGCGTGTAGTTTCCTAACCCAGGAATCATCCCAGGAGCCAGCACAGCCACATCGCCTGTCTGGTCTGCTCGTCCAGCTCTCTTCTCCCCATCTTGCCTCACCCACAGTAACCCCAAGAACCGCCTTTCTTCTCCTTTGTTCAGCCCCAGTTTCCCTCCGAGGAGCACGCAAGTTAGGAGGACTCCTCCCACTTCCTCTGAGCCCCTTGGGGAAAGGTGGTGGGACAGGATGGTGAAGAGGACAAGAAAGGTCCCGGGGGGATCTCTCCTTACCAATCGTGGCCTCCTCCCGAGTCTTACCACATGCAACTTTCACACCAGCTCATCCCAACTTTGAAAACCACCGCACGTTTCCAAACAGTGACAATGCGGGACCTTAGTCTCTCTGAAGGGGCTGAGCAGTCCAGAGGCTAAGGCCCCCTCTGAAGGAAGACAAGGAAAACAGGTATCGTGGGAGTGGAGACACAGCAGCTAGCATCGGCCCTCACCTCCTATCTGCCATCCTTCTCCTCAGCTTGGCTTTGACACTGCAAACCAAGGCCTCCTGCAAGGCCCAGACTGTCACCTCTTAAGGACCATCTAGCGTCTAGCTTCAGCTTCCCTGGCTCTTGCCCTGTGGAATCCGGTTCTCCAGGATTCCTGCATGGGCGGGGAAAACTCCCAGGAGGAAGTGGCCGAGGAAGAGTCCATAAAGCAGGTCATAGCTGTTTCCCTCCTGCCAGGGCAGCAAAGGAAAGGCAGCACAGCCCCACAAGGCCTTGCTCTGCCTGGAGAACTCGCCAGAGGGAAGAAACGAGAGGCAGAGTGGAATTTGCCCTTTGGTGACTCCCCAAGTCCTCGCACGCTGGCTAGCTGTCTGCCCAGAGCGAGGAGGCGGTGCTGAGGGCTGTGCCACATTAGGGTCCAACCCCTGGGCACAGGGATGGGGATGGATGGCAGGGTACCTGCAAAGGCCTGGGACTAACCAGAGGGTACCAAAAGATGCCGAGAAGACTGTCCTCTGGAAGACAGCTCTGCTGGGGCCAACCCTTTGGGTTTTTTTAACAAGTATCTCCAATTCTTTCCACTGTAATGATTGAGTGTTTTCTGGCTGCAACTTTCTCATATACCTGGAAAGGTTATCTCCTTTCTGTGACAGATGAAGATAGTGAGGCCCACTAAGGGTAAGCGACTTTGCCCTGCGTCTCACACCAGGGTAGCTGCAGGGTTGGGAAGGAGCCACACTGGGGAGGCTACCATGGCAGTGATGTCAGGTGGAGTCTTGTGCTCTCTCCCCACAAGCACACACTCAGTATGTAGGGGCCAGACCCCTGAGCCCGAGGGATGGCGCCCAGAAGGATCACGCACACAGAGTGCACAAGAGTGCAGAAGGCGGGCCAGCAGCCCAGCGGGCATGGGCAGACTGTGTGGGTGGTGGGCTGCTGGCAGCTGACTGCTACCTGCCAGGCTCTGAGGAGGGCCAAAGGAAGTCAAGCAGAAAAAGGCCACGAGAGAGGGTCCGGCCAGGAATCGGTGGGAACCGGCTGAGGACCAGCCCCCTCACCAGGCCAGAAGACAGCTCTGAACCACGTGTCCCCAAGCCCTGCCCATTGTCCCTCTGTCACCACGGCATGCTGAAGCCAGCAATGGAGGGAGACACGTACATACAGATCATCTTCAATTAATGCTAACTCCCCAAACAGAGATAATCCTTGATAGACTACTGCCATTCTCAGAGCCCCACACCATGGGAATCACATGAACTGAGCAACCCACCCCTACCTCTTCCCACACACACTACCCACACACATCCACACCTTTCTCTGACCCCCACACACACTCCTTTCACTTCCCCCCACCCCTCACACCATCCACAATCCCTGCATCTCCTCACCTTCCCAACCCTACACTCCTACCTTCCCACACCTCCTCTATCTTCCCGCACACTCTATACCCCTCACATCTTCCTCCACACCCTCCACAGGTTCACACTCCATATACTCACCATCTTTCCGTCCCCTACGCCCCCACCTCCCTGCACCCCCTGCACCCACACACACAGCCACACATTCTCCTCAAGAGAGGAAGTTGGCCCTGACCACCAGAGGTCACATATTTAGTGTCACTGGCAAGAGGCCTGAGAAAATTAGACGGAAGTTTGAACCCCAAAGAAGGAGGAAACAGGACCTCTCAGCTCCGGGATAACTGGGGCATTTCTCCAAGCAGGGCCTTCCTCTGCGCCCGCCCGCTGCCAAAACGCCCAGGGCAATCTCAGCAGCCAGGAGAGCACTCAGAAAGAGAGAACGCCCTGGAGGAGACTCAGAGAGGAGCCCTGTGTTAGTCGGCAGGTTCTAGAGTCAATGGTTTGCAAGTGAGCAGATTTAATACAGGACCATTACAAGTTACAACATTCGCACACAAGTCAAAGGCAGGAAGAGTACAGAACATCTATCTATGCACTGGAGACCTGAAAGATCCAATCAAGGGCTAGGAGCCCGTGACACTGTCTCATGTAAGTCCGCGTCTGCACTAAAAGGGCTGAAAAAAATCTACACTGGAGCCAGGATACTACTCGCAAGGCAGAGGTGAAGACCAGAACTCCCCCAAAGCAAACAGCAGCCATCCCCCACGACAGCAAGGTCCCGAGCTCCTTCTGCTACGAACAACTGAGTTCACTTCAGGGAAACCAGCCACAACAGAGCTTCTCCTGGGAAACAGCCACCCGTTATCTTCTGCTCCTGTTCTCCTTTAGGTTGTCTCGGCAACAATCCTCAGGTGGATCCTTTACGCCCAGAACCACACCAACTCAGTTCGACTGGGTGTTCCTGCTCAAGTTGACCACAGTAAATCTGTACAAGCCCCAAGAGCGCCTTTTCTCAAATTCCCACCAACCCTCTGGCGGCCCCCAGGGACAGACACTATTTCCTAAATCAGGAAGTCTGGGAGGAGTCGGGGGCCCTGCAGATCAAGGTGGGCAAGAAAGGGGAACCAGCTTGCAAGCAGTCCTCATATTTCAGTCCAGGAAAAAACACAACACCACCAGACACCTGACACTAATTTACACCAGGGTGCCAGAGGCCAAGGTGTGAGTCTCACCCAGGGACATTTGCATTCAAAAAAGAGTCTGAATAGGGGAATGTTCACACCAACAGGGCCTGGAAATGTCCCTGGGAAGAAAGACCCACCAAGAGGGAGGATCCCTACTGCAGGCCTCCCTGGTCCGGCTCCTGGGCCCAGGAATCTCTAGCCTCTCTGGAGAATGGTTCCCCCAATGCTGCGCACGAGGCAGCTTTGAGTCACCAGTCTCACCAGCTCTGGCCTTGGCTATTCTCAGCCCAGCCTGATCCAGTGGCCACCAGGCTTCCCCTGGGACCATGCAGTGTCCCAGCTAGAAGGCTTCACTGTCCCTGGTACCAGCCAGAAGAGTATCCTGCTCTGGGTCAGCTAAGGATATGGATGGAGCCAGAGGGTGGACCAAGGATTCTACTTTACCCAGGTCCATGGAGAAACCCAACTCAAGGGACAGGGTCCTAAGAGAGACTGAGAAATGCCACGCTCTCCTTGACAGCCTCTCAGTGTTCTGAGTCCCCAAAACACAGGCAGGGACTGAGGAGGGAGCAGACAACAGAGGGTCCGGGCCAGGAATCCAGATTGGCCTGGCTAAGCCCTGGGTAGGTGGTACTGTCAGATTTCGGTTTCTCCTCAGCCTCACCCACTGCACATACAGCAGGGAAGGGCCTGCCCATGCCCAGTTCCCACCCACACTTGACTCTTAAGGCCTCAGAGCCTGGCGAGCACTGGGTACAGGACACACCTTCCACATCCCCTGCTTGTTCTTGCTCCTTCTCTTTCCTTCCCCACCCAAGATCCTCAGCGGCCTCCCATTACCCCTTCTAATCTCTCCTAACCTCCTTTTTCAGTGCCTCCTTAACACACTGATAGCCTTCGTGTGTGCGCATGTGCACGTGTCTCCATGACTTAAATGGGGACCCTGATATCTGAGGGACAAAAGCGAAGACCTTTGCCTAAGATGGTGTTAACGTGACTGCTCTGCATCTCTATGCAGAGAGAGGTCCCAAAGATTTTCACAGAAAGTAGCTTTGGATAGTGGTGGGGAAAAGCAAGGAAGGAGTCACCACATTAATACCTTAACTGTTGCTTTGCACAGGCCCTGATGTCTTTCTCAAACTCCTGTCCCCTGTGCTGCACAGGAAGGTCCCCAGAGAGACAGATGTCTCCCTAAAGACACAGCCTAAGTCCACACTCGGCAGAGGGGCACCACCTGTCACAGCACAGCACCAGCCCCTTCCTCCGGGTGCCCTTGTGCACATGACCCTCACCCAGGTTCAGCAGGGAGAGGCTGACATCCCTTGCAGCTGGATGAGGGTAGCCAGGAACACTGGAGCCAATAAGCCACAGGAGTTAGGCTGACACACCTTCACAGCATATGTAAATGCCACTCGGAAGGTACACTGCAAATGAGTAGCTCCAGAGAGATTCCCACTGTGATGACCCTGAGGGCAGTGAGGAGAGGGGGGAAGGTGGGAAGAGAGAGGGAGGAGGCTCAATGGATATGACTGCCACCAGAAATGGACGGAAACAGGCCTCTTGTTTCCTCTGGAATTTTGTGCCAGGTATTGTTTTAGTTAATCCTCACACTAGTCTTTAAATGTGGATACAATTATCCTTATTTTACGGAAGAGGAAACTAGAAAACAGGAAAAGGATTGAGTAATTTGCACAAGGTCATGCAACCTGGAAATGATAGAACCAAGAATTAAACTGAATTTAGTGTGAGCCCAAAATTCAAAATCTTTTTCCCATCTTGCCACAGAAACCCTGGCACATCGCATCTCATGGAAAGCTCACACAGATGTTGACTCCCATCCTTCCACACTCCAGAATGCTTCCAGGCCACTGGCAACACGCACACACACACGTGCGCCCCGCCCAACACACACACCAAGCACCCTTGGGTTCAATATCTAAGCACCAAAAAACCCAAAACCAAAGCCAAACCCCCAAAAAAGCATATTAAAAAAAGCAAAAAATTAAAATAAAGAACAAAATGTAGTTTGGTAGATAAGAGAACCAATGACTACAGGGGAAAATAAGATGACTTTTCTATTTCTTTTTTTTTTTTTTTTTTTTTTGGTGCTGGGAATTGAACTCAGGGCCTTGTGCTTGCAAGGCAAGCACTCTAACCACTGAGCTAAATCCTCAACCCCAACTTTTCTATTTCAGATTCTTTCATTCATACAGCTGGTCAGCAGCAGAGGTGGGCCAGGGGTGGAGTCCAGCAGAGGTGGGCCAGGGGCGGAGTCCAGTAGAGGTGGGCCAGGGATGGAGTCCAGCAGAGGTGGGCCCCAGAGGTAGAGTCCAGTCCACGCCAAGCTCCCACCCCAGCACAAGAGGATTTCATACAAGGTACATCTCAGGACTGAACTAGTAAGCACTGTACTCTCAGGGTGGTCGGACCAGCACCTCCCAATGGAGCATTGGAGGTTCTGATGCCAAAATTGTAATGTATCTTTCCGGGTAGGCACCCCATGGCATTTACCAGAGTCTCAGAGACCTCTGGAATCTTCCATTCTCTGGTCCTAGTTTCCACATGTCTATTAAATGCTGCCTAGATTACTCTCAAAGCACCACACAACTCCTCTCATTACCTACTTCCAAGAAGAAACTCAACCAATTCACCTAATTTGGAGGGTGTGCAGTGTTGTTCCCCCAAGGTCAGGGACCACACTGGAGTCAATGTTGTATCCCTAAAGTGAGCATTAACTTGCTATGGAGGGATGATAAAAGAATCCTACCCAGCTGGGTATGATGGTGCACACCTGTAATCCCAGGACTTGAGAAGCTGAGGCAGGAGGATCGCTGTGAATTGGAGGCCAGCCTGGGCTACATAGTGAGTTCAAGTTCAGCCTAAACTGCATAGCAAGACCCTGTCTCAAAAGAAAAGAAAAGAAAAAAGAATCCTAACCACCATCAGCTCCTATTTACATGAATCAGCCTGAGTGGTTCATGAATTAACTCACTTCATTTTAACCAAGGTTTTTTTTTTCCCTGGTACTATCATTTCCCCCGTCTTACCTATGGAGAAACTGAAGCATAGGTTGTGTGTGTGTGTGTGTGTGTGTGTGTGTTCCTGGGGTAAAACCCAGAGGTGAGGCAGGCATTGAGCCCAAAACACCTGGCTTCCCAGCCAACTCTTACTCACCTGCCAAACTCATACTGCGCCGCATCTGAAGAATGAATGACTATACGAATGGGTGTGAATAGGTACTGAAGATGTTTTCCCTGAAGGAAAAATTAATCAGCCTTTTGTTTCCACCCCATATTAATCACAAGAATATGGCAAAAGTCCCTCTCAAACTTTCCTTGAGTTCAGCCAGATTATATCTCCAAGCAGTTCCCCGGGATGTGTCCACTAGGGTAGAAACCCCAGCAGTGGAATGGAGAGGATCGGTTCACCATAGGCTTAGTGCACTAAGCCTTCCCTGAACAGAAACTCCACCAGGACAGGGATCTCGCCTGTCTGCCACCTTCCACCGAGAAGGTGACAGCGTGCACTCAAATAACAGCTCAACTCCAAACTCTGTTGAATGAACAAGTCAATGAATGTGCTCCGTTTTAACACTGTCTGACAGACTTAACACTTTGCGATCACGAGGTGACTCGCACAGCCTCTTTTATTGTCACATGACTCTTGGGAAGAGCCAATCTTATTCAGGACTCGGGCTTCCTCGATATTTTTCTCCCCCAGGTCTGTTCCGGACAACACAGAAGGAACACAACTTCTAGAGGTATCCGGACTTAGGCTTAAACTTGGTCTGTGAGGCTGAGGGTCTGGCTCAGTGACAGAGCACTTGTCTACCATGCATGAGGCCCTAGAGTCCCACCACAGCACAGGGAAAAAGAAAAAAGAAAATAAAAAACCTGAAACCAAAAGAAATGAAGGAAAAAACCATCTAGGCTCTCTTCTGTAATTAGTTGTATAATCTTGGGCATGTTTCTTAGAAGCTTGCTAAATCTCCTTTTTCCCATTCATAAAGGGGAAAAGACAATTTCACCATCATCCATTTCCTGCCAGGTTAGGGGGTTGAGGACAGAAAATTTAGATAACAGACACTCAATGCTGACTACTTTTCATCATGTACTTCTTCCTCTCCCGGTGTCCCTGAACTTGCCCAAGGCCATCCATATTGGCCTTCTTTCTTGGGGTCATCTGCAACAGCAGAGTCAAAGCTCATTTGTGAGGATTTGCCAGTTCTTTGGAATCAGTCTGTGATAAAGTCTCTTGTCAAGGAACTGAAGGAACTGTATCTTTTCTCTCCCTTTTTTCCCCTTCCTGTTTTCTCCCCTTACCTCCATTTCCTTTTCTTTTTGTTTGTTTGCTTGTTTCCTTTTTGACACAGAGTTTTGCTATGTACTTCAGGCTGGCCTTGGAGTCACTATGTAACCCAGACTGACCTGGAACTCAAAGACAGTGTCCTGCCTCAGCTTCCTGAGTCCTAGGATTACAGGCATGTGCCACCCTGCCTCATCCTCATCCTCATCTCTTTCTCTTTTCTTAATGGAATTTAATTTTTAAATTTTTAAATTTACATTAATCGATAAATCATAATTGTACAATTGATGCAATATCTACTTTTTTCTCTTCATTAAAAAAAAATCTGCTTTCTTTAGCCAGATACAGTGATGCATGCCTCAATTCTAGCACTCAGGAAGGCTGAGGCAGGATAATCCCAAGTTCAAACCCAGCCAGGGCAACTTAATGACTTAGAGAGACCCTGTCACAAAATAAAGAATTAACGAAAGTGCTGGGGCTGGGGGGAGGTGGACTTAACTCAGTGTGAGGGCCCGGGGTTCAACACCCAATACCAAAATATAAAATAAAATAAACCTGTCTCCTTGGGGTCTGGAGTGGAAATCTGACAACTTGGCTACAGCATTCTTCGGGAACACACGGTTGCCTTCTTTCAAGTTCCCACTACATCTGATTTGAAGACAGCCTCGCCTTTCTTGGTCGGGATTGAATCTATTCTCAGCCGTTCCTACTCACTTTGATTTCCTTCCCCTCTGCTTGGCAACTCAGCGCTGTGGCAGACGCTCTGCTTTCTGCTTTCAGAACAGCAGGGCTCGCCGCAGACGGCAGCAGTTGAAGGATCCATCACCACCATTATCCAGGTCTAGGTTAGTTTGTGAATCGACACAAGAGCTCTTGCCTGTTGTTTCTACCAGGCAAGGCGAACTGTAGTGTTTCAAAATAGAATCTCTTGGCCCTCTACTCTTTTCCCCTCACACTTATGCCTCCTGGTTTTCTGCAAAGGATACCAACTGGTGAGTGGGAAAGGGGGACAGACAAATAGGCAGGCTGGAGAGAATCCTCCCACTCAGGCTTCTTCCTGGTCAGCAGGCTTACTGGGCCTGGGGCATGAGCGATGAACCACACACATGGCATAGCTCTTGGACAGGGAAAAGGGGAAGATGAATTAGAACATAACCTCCAGGATGGGCCTTGCAGGGATAGATGGGCACAGGAACGAAGCACAGAAGGAAGAACTGCCAAGAAAAGCAGCAACTGAAATGAACAGACCCTTCTCAGAAGAAACACAAGAAAAAAAGTTCAACATCCTCGGCCATTACAGAAATGCAAAACGAAGATTCCACCTTAGCCCAGAAAGAATGGCTATCATCAAGAAATCAAATAATAACAAATGCTGGAGAGGCTGTGGGGAAAAAGGAGCCCTTCTATACTGTCGGTGGGAATGTAAACTAGTACAACCACGAGGGAAATCAGTATAGAGATTCCTCAAAATTCTAAAAACTGGAATTCCATTTGATCTAACTATTCCCCTTCTAGGTATCTTCCTGAAAGAGTTAAAGACATCATATTACAGTGATACATGCATACCCATGTTTTTAGCAGCACAACTCATAACAGCTAAAACTTGGAAGCAGCCTATGTACCCATCAACAGAAGAATGGGTAAAGAAAATGTATTTATACACAGTGGAGTACTACTCTGCTGTAAAGAAGGAAAAACTTGAGTCATTTATAGGATAATGGATGCACCTAGAGATCATAATGGTAAGTAAAATAATCAGACACATAAACTGAAATATTGCAGGGTTTCACCTATATAAGAAACCCAAGATATAAAGAGCAAAATAAAAGATAGATAATAGGAACTATGGAGATCTTTTGCAAAAGGGAAGGGGACCAAGAGATGGGGGGGGAGGGGATGAAAAAAGATGTGTTCTGTACATGTAGCAACTCACCATGAGGAACAGAATCATTGTGTACTGCAAATATGTACCAATAAAAATTTAAAAAAAACAAGAAAAGCCAATGTCAAAGAGAAATCTGTGGGGACTACAATGCTCAGTCTCTAGTGAGTAGGTCTGGCTAGGGTTAAAGAGGACGGCCCAGGAGGGAGTTAAGCGATGTTTTAAAGAAGGTATAATGCAGGAATGATACCCAAGATGGAGAGGGTAACAGTTTCCAAAGAGGAAAATGATCTTTTATCTTCTCTTTGAAATATGATGCTAAGTGAAGCTTCCTACAGGGACTTCTCGGGAAGAGGGAAGAAGAAATTGCTAAAGATTCCTCAGACTTCTTAACCAGACTGCAGACCTGGGGTGAGCGAATTCCATCACCAATGTTCTGACTGAAGAAGAGAATTTCCCAACAAGGAAGCCACTGATGGGGAGACTGGAAACACTCAGGACCTGGTCCTCTCATTAGTCCTGCTGTGACCTGCAGCAAGCCTCAAGCTCCAGCATCGCTAGTAACCATGTGACCCTGGGAGAGCCACTTCTTTCTCAAAGAGGTCACCTCCAAGGTCCTTTCCAGTTCTAATGCTTTATGTGATCACAGAAAATGCAAGAATCATCCCTCAAGTTTCATTTTATAAAACAGATGCAAAATAAAGCAGTTATGAAAATACCAAAACAAGAAATCTGTCTTAATTTCCCCAGGGCTCCCGTGTCCCTAATCTCCTGTCATAGTTGCCCAGAAGGTGGCAAAATAACTTGATCTGATTATCCCGTCTTCCCTCATGAAAGGCAGAGACAGACATTTAAAAAGCATGGAAAAGTAGGGCAGGTAGGAGCCCATAGGATTCTCACATCTGTACCTCGATCCTCAAACATTTGGGAATTAAGGCACTCAGCTACAGGGAGGGGACTGAGACTAGACGGAGGGGACGTATCCTGCTGAGTTCATGTCCCCGAGAAGTTTGTTATCTAACGGAGGTCCCAATCTGGTGACCTCTCGTGGACATTCAAGGAATCCTGTACAAATGAATTCTGCAACTCTGCTACCCTTTCGGTTCTCCTAAGGTCTGATTTCTCTGGTAGTGGCACGGAGGGTATATGGTAGGATTGCTTCTGCAAATCCCATCTCTGTCACTCACTTACTGGCTGACATCAGTCAGTGTTAGCTATTATATTATCTGCCAGCTCAGCACTCCTCTGTCTACAGGCAGTAGTAGCCAGCCTTTGGAAGGTGTCTGTCCCTCCCCAATTCTCTACGAATATTAAGCAACCTTTCTTTCTTTCCCAGTTCTCATCTGGCCCACTCTATTTAAAGAGAAATACCTAAGGAACAATTGCCTTCATATCATCACACCACTCACCCCTTAGGCACAGAGCAAAGTTCTGGAACATTCCCCATCCACACCCCTCACTACTCTCCCTCTCTGGTGATGAATACTAAACCCAGGATGAATAACCAACATTTGAACAGCGTCTGTACTTACCAGAGTGCTTTTGCACATACAATTTGTTAAAATTTTATTTTAATGGTACATTTTACATATACATAGTGTTAACATCTTAGGGTTGCATACAAAATTTTATTCACCTCTTCATGGTAAGTAGTGTACGTCATCTGTACAACAATCTATGAGCCACCTACACTTTCCCCCATTTCAGAAATATGCAAACAGACAGGTGCACTAACTGTCAGTGCTCACACAGCTGGGAAGCAAGTCACCCTTGGACTCCAAACTGGCCTTAGGGTGCTGTTTTCTCTGCATCTCACATTATATTGTCCATGTTCCTGGATGTGATGGGAACATAAGGAGCTTGAAGTTTATGACCAGCTACAAACCCCCAAAAGGAACAGACTCACTCCCCTCATTTTTCTCCATGCTGGCCCTCACACTGTCGAGGCTGAAGGTCCACAGACTTGAGACACCTGCAAAGCACCAGGCCTAAGTAGGGTGGGGGCACCAAAGAGAGGCCCCCCGGCCATGGGTATGGAGTGTCTGTTAGGACACAACCAGGTCATGGCAAAGACCACAGGCATTCCGGACTGCCGGGCAAGTCCAAAGGAGCTCCCCAGAAAAATGCCCAGGGCTTCAGGTAAATGGATACTTCTCACCCCAGCATGCCCCCTCAGCCCACCTCACTCAACTCCCAGTAGAGAGGAAAATGAACAGAACAAGAGGCCAGGCCTGAGAGCTCGATCTCACACACACACACACACACACACACACACACACACACACTCACAGTAAGCGCAAAGCCATGAAAATCAAACCTTGGGCTCACTCAAAAGCCAAAGGAGAAGCAGCCACAGCCTGGGTCCAGGGCTCCGGCTCAGAGCCACTGTCTCCTCAGACACTGGCTGCCGGGCAGAGCCATAAAATGTGCCTCGACTTAATTTTTCCATGGACACTGCCCCAGATGGGACCGCCAGGCCCTGGAGGAGCTGTGATTCCAAAGGTTCATTGCCTGTGTGCTCTGAGATCTGCAGCCGGAAGAGGGGACAGGAAGAGGATTGTGGGGTCAGAGTGGCCACCCCCCAGGCCATTTCTCTTCCTAATATCTTTCCAAGTCCAGCACAGCAATACAGTTAAGTTTTCATTCAGAACTGATCAAGGGCTGGAATTCAGTGCAAATTGCTTACATCTGCTTGGCCATATCCCAGACAGTCAGGTAGTTTAGAGAAAGGAGGAGGGGTGGTGCTGGCCCACTTCTGGCAGCCTAGGTAGCTGTGCTGAAGACTCTCTGGTGCCTTGCTGGGACTGGCCAGCCCGGAGTACAGAACTCCCCAACTGAGTTGAGAAAAAAACAACAGGGCAGGCAGGGACAATAGAGATTCCATCCCAGGCATGACTGGTGGGACAAGGGCAGGGAAGCTACAACGACCCCAAAAGGGCAGACAAGGAAGGTGAGAAGTTGACTTGAAGGAGCAAGAGCAATGGTAGATCTCTCTCTCTCACACACACACACACACACACACACACTCTCTCTCTCCAATCCCAGCCAACTAGGGTGTGTGCACTAACCTCATACATTTGGTAACCTCTTTCCACAATCCAGGAGCCTGCCAAGCCCCTGGGCTCCTCACCCCACCCCACCTTGGCAGCCTCGCCTGAGCGTCCTGCTGCGATTGCACGCCCCCCCCCCCAAATCAAAGCCACCGCTGTCGGGAACTGAAAAGGAGAGACAAGTTCAGGCCAGGGCAGCAGCATTCATGTGCAAGGCCAGGGCACTCGGGCCTGAGGGTCCCTCTCCCTCTTCAGCTTTCAGCCTCCCTTTGCTGCAGTAGCCTTATAAGGCAGAAGCCAATCCTACCCTCTGCCTGGCTAAAAAATACACATAGGAGCAGACTTTTCACCCACTGAACAGAAGGCACCACCCGTCACCTCCACTCCAGCACAGGTTCTGCCTTTTATTTCTCATCTCAAACAAACAACCCCCCAAACCATTGGTTGGTTCGGACGGCCCTGCAGCCCGCGGCCAGGAAGTCTTTTCAGAGGGAAGGGATGGAGTGGGGGTGCGGGGCCGCGAGGCCCCGAGCTGCAGGCGCGCCGAGGGGTCGGGGTGAGCAACCTGCCGGCCGGCTCCGGCCGGAGCTCGATCCGCCCGGGGTCCTCCGCTCAGCCTGTCGCCGGGCATCCGAGACGCTCCATTGTTGCGCCTCGGCTGTTGCCATGTTGGAGGGAGAGTCCCTTGACCTCGCCGCCTCGGCTGCTGGCCACTGTGCAGACCCCCCGGGCGGGTGCCCGCAGCTACGCGCGCGTCCTACCTGCGCGGGCGCGGGCGGCGGGCTCCGCTGCAACCCCGACGTGTCGTGGGCTCGGCGACGTGGGCTCCCGCTCCGCGTCTCCCCGGCGCGCTCTGAGGCTCCAGGCGTCCCTTGCACCCGCGCGGTGTGGGGCGGCCGGCCGCGCGCAGCCTCCTCCCGGGCCGCTCCCTTCTCCCGCCGGCCGCGGGGACCCCGGCGCAGGGTGGGGTGCGGAGGGCACAGGCAGCGAAGGGCGCAAGGACCAGCCCGTGCAGCCCGTAGCGTTCTCGGCCGAGAGCCTGCGCGAGCTGGCAGTCAGGCAACCCCGGGCGAGACAATAGCGGGAGCAGCGGGCGAGAGGTGAGAAGCCATCTCCCGGACAGCGGGCGCAGTGCACGGCGACGCGAGCTCCACCAGACCCTGCCCGGACCGCCAGCCGCCCGGCCGCCGGCTCCACCGCAGAGCCCAATGGGCCGCGAGCCGGAGGGCGGGGCGGCGGCGGGAACCCGGGCCCCTCTCCCCTCCCTCCCTCGGGCGGTCCCTCCCTGCCGCCCGCCCTCCGCGCCTGGGCGTGGGGGAAGAGCACGTTGGCTTCGAGTGGTGCTCTACAAACCCAAGAGCCGGATTCCCATTTCCCACCCTGGTGAGGGTTGTTGCGGAAGGCCGTTACTTTTCTCTGCTGGAACCCCTTGGCTTTGGATCAGATGAAAGCAAGCCAAATCATTCAGCTGGAAGTGACGCAGTGTGGAGGCTCGGCGAGCACTTTGAGGATTTTCGCCTGTAATTTTGCGAGCGAAGCCCCAAGGAAGCGAAGCCCACCAGGAGGGTGGAGGGCAAGTGGGGAAGCTGTCTCCGACCTCTGCACATTCAGCCCTGTTTCTTCTGTTCGTCGGGGGCAGGTCCTTCAACCGGACTAGAGTAGGGGAAAAAACTTTCATAAGATACGTTATGTTCTAAATTTTGACTCTGGGTACCTTTCTTTGAGCAGGTCTCAAGGATCAGTTTGCTAAAGCCTGCACCAACAGTTGGCCAGCTCCTCGTTTGAACTAGTTTATACGGGAACTATAATCTCTGATTTCAAAGTAGCTTTTCCTCAAACGTGAATCTTGTTCTCCCTGCTGTCTTCCTTTCTTTTTGCTGGGCACACTGTGAAGATCAGCACACCTGGTTCTCAGCCTCCTGCCTTTGCAACCCTTCAGGTGTCCTGGATTTCAAGCCACCTGGTTTCCCTCACTTGGCCACAGCTCCCTAACCAGGCTCCCATGAAAACGGCTGTCCCGCTTCCCTTCCCTTCCCTCAAGGTGCTACCATGCCAGCCTGTCTTGGTTTCACTAGAGTTGAAAAAGAAAGTCTTTTTGTTGTTTTGTTTTGTTTGAGACAGAGTATTGCTAGGTAGTTCAGTCTAGTCTTGCACTCACTGCGTAACCCAGGCTGGCCTCCAGCTCACAGCGATCCTCCTGCCTCAGCCTCCCGAGTGCTGGGATTACAGGCATGTGCCGCCACACCTGGCTAAAGAAGGCCTTTTGAAAAAAAAAAAAGTGAGGACTTTTAAAATTTCCTCCTTCAGCCAGGCATGGTGACAGTTGAGGCAAGAGGATCCTTATGAGTTAGAGGCTAGCCTGGCCTACCCAGTGTGTTCAAGGCCAACCTGGAATAGATAGTGAGACCCTCTTTTGAAAAAATAAAAATAAAATAAATAAAATTTCCTCATTAATATGAAATTCCAGACAGAATTTCAACAAACCCAAAAGGAATTCTCCAGGAAACAATGACTAAATGTTATCCTAGAGTCATAGAATTATACACCGGGAAGAGAGTCTACAGCCCAGGAAAGATAACTATCTATTGAGACAGGAATTTGACTATCTAGAGAAAGTTCTACTCTCCGGGGAGGAGAAAGCAATATAAAAAGTGAGTTTACAGTCAGGAATGGCAGTGCATACCTGTAATTCCAGCTACTTGGTAGGCTGATGCAAGAAGATTACAAGTTGGAGGCCAGCCTGAGCAACATAGTTTTAAAATTAAAAACTAAAAAGGGCTGGAGATGTAGCTAAATGCCCCTGGGTTCAGTCCCCAGTACTGAAAATAAATAAATTTAAAAATGAGTTCACAATGCTGAAAGATTTCTTGGGATATGGTTTTGTGCTCATACAAGATGAAATCTGGGAAATGCAAATCCCTTCATGGAAGGCAACCCTGGGTGAAGAGAAGAGGAAGCTTGCGTGAGGAAAGACCTACCCCATGCTGTGCGACCTTAGGTAGTTACCTTCACTCACTGAACATCAATAAAAACACAGAGGGCCTGGTTGCGAACCTCAGTGGTGCTCAGCAGCACAATGCCTTGGGTTCGATCTGTAGCACCAATAAATAAATAACATCTGTCTCATCTACTCAGGCTGTGGTGAAGCTCAGAGGAGCCCGTATAAGGGAAACGTTTTGATAACTGTAGGCAGCCTGCTCCAGATGCGTATCATAGTAGGTATGATGCTAGTCCTGATCCCCTAGAGGAGGGATGGCAAAAACTTCTAGAACTTTCAGTAATACAAACAGCGTGCCACAAGTCCATCGGCACTGCCCTATAGCCACAGATGTTACGCACCTGTTGGTTCACTCATTTCCTACTGGCTTACACACGAATGTTGAGGACAGCTTACTCCGATGGGCCAAGCTCGGCCACCTGAGTGAAGAGAGTAGCCGCTCCTTGCTGGAGTGAGAGGTCTGCCATGGAGAACGAACAGTAGGGAGCCCTGAGTGGTTGATAGATGCCCCAGATCAAAGGTTTTCTAATGTATTTTGGGAAAGAGAAAAAAATTGGTAAATTGCATACCAAAACAGTTTAGATTTTGTCGGTGACAGAGAACCTGGGTGTGGACAAATGGAGCCAGGAAGGAGGCAGTCAGATAAAACTTTCTGGTTTATTATCCAGGAGGATTTGGAAGATGCGTAGCATGCCTTCCTTTTTCCCCTCCAGGTCTTTGTCCTCTAGCTTCCTAGTAGGGTTTGGCCAATGGGGAGCCATGGCAGGAGATTGGGAGAGGAGAGGTGTGGTGGTTAAAGTTAAATCTGTCAACATGATTGATTTGGGAGCCTCCTAGGGCATTAATCACATTTCTGGGTGTGTCTAGGTGGGTCATGGAGATGTGACCTCGGGTACTATATATAGTCCCTGGCCCTGTTCCCCTGCTCTGCTTTCAGCCACTCCACCATGCCCTTCTGCCATGATGCATCTGTTTTGGAGCCAGTTGACCATGGACTGGATTCCCTGAAGCCATGTGCTGGATTAAACCTCTCCTTTAGGGATTGAGCTCAGTGGTTAGAGTGCTTGCCTAGTCAAGGACAAGGCCCTGAGTTCAATCCCTGGCACCAAAAAAGTAAAAAAAAAAAAAAACCTCTCCTTTAAATTTTGGGTGTCAGCTATTGTGTCTAACAACGAGAAATCTGACTGATACAGGAGATCAAGGAGATCTCGATATTTATTCTTCAGGATTCCTTATTTTAGAGTCACTGTGGGCTGGCTGCCACTGTCAACCAAAAATGATAGGATATCTCCTACCCCAAGTGGTCCTCTCCCCTCTTCTCTCCTTTTCTCTTATTTCAAATGATCACTCCCTTCCTTTGACTTTTCAGGCCTAGATGGGGAAACCCTGCTCTGCTGCTGGCCTGCTGTATTGCCCTCTGTTCCTGTGGCCTTCCTATGCCCTGCTAAATCTCTCATAAATTTTTTTTCAGTGCTGGGAATCAGACCCAGGGCCTCAAGAATGCTAGCCAAGCACTCTATCACTGAACCATACCCCCAGCCTTCTAATTTTTTAAAAGCTCCTTAAATTATACCTTAAGTAATGTGCCATTTGCCTCCTGACTGGTACAGGTCAATAGTGCAGGCTGGAAGCTCAACAAAGAGGCCTTGGCTACATCTTGACTACAAGATCAGGGAAGCTCAGAACTGTGGCAGAGGGATGAAAAAAAAAGACAGATACAAGAGGTAGGATGCCCAATGAGTGCCTTTTAACAACGTATTGAAAGCCAGGTGTGGTGGCACACGCCTGTAATACCAGCTCTTGGGCACCTGAGGCAGGAGGATTGCCATACCTCAAAGCCAACCTGGGGTACATAATGGGTTCAAGGCTAACCTGAACTACATAATGAGATCTTATCTCAAAAACGAAACAAACCAATACAAAAACCAAATGTATTGAATGTGGAACATTTTTTAAAAGTTTGTTTTAATTTTAAAAAAGAAAGTAGGGAGTTGGGGGGGGAACCTTGGCTTACTCCCGTCCTGCTGCCTTAGGAATTGAAGGCAGATGGTGCCGTTTCCTAAATCAGGACCATTAGCAAGATAGGGATCAGGTGTTGGGGGAGCAATTCCAAATTTCATTCTGAATAGTTGGGTGTGAGGTGTCTGGAATGTCTAGGTGTGGCTGGTTCTAGGTTCTAGGTGGTCAGTGGACTTTCTTACGGGCATGCGTGAAAGCTCCTAGTAGGCACACAGAGGAGGAAGTGACCTACAAAAGAAATTCAGAAAAGGCTGGGCATGGTGGTACATGCCTGTAATCTCAGCTATTCGGGAAGATCACATGTTCAAGGCCAGTTTGGGCAATTTAGTGAGACTCTGTCTCAAGATTAGAAAAATAATAATAAAAAGGATAGGGGATGTAGCTCAGTGGTATAGCACTGCTGGGTTCAACCAGTCCCCAGTACTGGAATAAAAGCAATAATCCAGAAGAAACAACTAAAAAGGTAGAAGAAAAACTGAAACCAGAAGTTCAGAAACTAGGGTGGAAGAATTTATCAAGAGTGAAGCCAGGTGTGGTGGTGCAAACCTGTAATCCCAGTATGTGGGCGGCTAAGGCAGGAGGATTGCTGCAAGTTCAAGGCCAGCCTGGGCTACAAAGCAAACAAATTTAAAAAAAAAATTGACAAAAAGAAAGAGTGAAAGGACAATACAAGTGCAATGGGGACATCCAGGAAGGTAGAGATGGAAAATGCTTCTTGCAAAAGCAAGAAAATCAGTAGTGCCTGTGGAGTAAGAGCAGCTGTAATTAAATCACATTCCCCTGGCTTAAAGAGTAAAAGATACTCTTTCCAGAAGCTTGGC
Organism: Hystrix cristata; assembly: GCA_004026905.1. Taxonomy (NCBI): domain Eukaryota; kingdom Metazoa; phylum Chordata; class Mammalia; order Rodentia; family Hystricidae; genus Hystrix; species Hystrix cristata. Next base: position 58,236 of record PVJO010009945.1, read on the forward strand.
AACCAAAGGTAATGGAAATATAAGGCAGTGGATAGAGGGGAAAGCCAGATGAAGGGGGAGATTCGAGATAGCTATTTTTTTGAGACAAGATCTTGCATATAGTTCAAACTGACCTTGAACTCACAGTGATCCTCCTGCTTCAGCCTCCTAAGTACTGAGATTATAAGCATGTGTCACCATGCCTGATTTTTTTCTTTTTAAACTAGGAATTAGACATGTTCATATGCTGAGGGAAGACCAAGGAGCAAGAGAGTGTGAGAGAGAGAGAGAGAGAGAGAGAGAGAGAGAGAGAGAGAGAGAGAGAAACAGAGAGACCAAGAGACTGAATGAAACATATCCCAGAGAAAAAGGGAAGAGATGGGAGCCAGGCATATGGCAGTGGAGCTGCCTGGGATGTCTCTGAGAGGAAGGGGGTATGTGATAGTTAATTGGTGTTCACTTCAATTAGAAATGGCCCACAGATTGGAGAAGCACAGTTCTGGGTGCGTTTGAGTGACTGACTTACTGAAGAGGGAAGACCCACCCTGCATGTGGGTGGCACCAGCCAATAGGCTTGTAGCCTGGATAGGATAAAAAGGGAAGGAAGGCTGGCAATTTAGCTCAGTGGTTAGAGCGTTTGCCTAGCAAGGGCAGGCCCGGAGTTTGGTTCCTGGCACCCCCCCCAAAAAAAGAGAAGGAAGTCTGCCCCTTTGCTTCTTTGGAGGAACTCCAGTCTTGGCCATCGTCTTTGGATGTTAGTTCAGGCCTCAGACCAGACTCTTCAGCCTTCCACAGCAGACCCCAGGATTTCCCACGTGCACTTGCACTGGGTCTGCAGTGAGCTCCAGGCCTTCCACTTCTGACTAGATCCTTCAGAGCTCCAGCTTACAGATGGTCCTTTTGCACTCTTCTACTCCTGACTCTGCAGGTTGCCATGCAAGCCTACTTTGTAAATCCTTTCTATATCATATTTTATATTAACTCTATTCCTCCGGTGAACCCTAACTGATACAGTATACAAGCACATGCACTCGCAGATTGATAAACCTAGCGCAGTGGTGGCAAACCTACAGCACACATGCCACAGCGGCCTGTTTGGTCATTGATAGCTCTAAAAATTTTGCCATCACGGACCTGGAGCCTGGATGTCGAGACAACTCTTTGTTACCTGATTATCTCTAAGGATTCAGCTGAGAGTGAGCAGTCGCGATGAATTTGAGGACTTAACAAGAGTGGTTAAGGGTGAAATGGCCACAGAAAGAAATGAGGGGACTGGGGGAGTAACTCAGTGGTACAGCGCACAAGGCCTTCAGGTCCAATCCCCAGCAAGAAAGGGGAAACAAGTCACACAAAACAGTGAGAGTAGCAGCTCCTTGGAGAGAATGGGACTGGTATTGTTGAGGACAGAACTAGCATTGGATACCCTAACACATTGCTCCCATCTGAACGTTTTCCTCATTTTCTTCTGCAGCACTTAAGAGCCCAGGTGTAGAATATTAGGTCAGGGTAGGGGGGTTGCAAAATAGGTACCCCAAGATGGAAAGAAAAAGGAAAAAGAGGACTCCTAACAAAGGGGGAGTTGCCCAAGGAGGGAAGCGAAGCCCAGAAAAGCCTGGGAATCTTGATGAAAAAGGAATAGAGAGTCTGGACTGTCTCTAGTCTTGTTTCCGTTCCAATCTGTCTCCAGCACAAACACCTGCTTTGCCTGCTTAAAATCAACTAATATACGGGACACTGGATTTTTTTTAGCCTTTTAACTTCTGCATTCTCAGAGCCTACAATAGTGCCTGGCACATAGCATGTGCTCAATAAAATTTTGTTGAATGAATGAATGGATGGCTCTCTATTACTCCTGGAGAAAGCCTTGAGACCTTGTACAATTGGCCCTTGCTTTCCACTGTAAACTCAGAGGACAAGGACTTCGTTTTGTTCATCCTGTCTCCCCAGAGCAGCACCTGCCACATGGTGTTCAATAAATGTGTTGAGAGGGAGGAAGGGAAGGGAAAGTGGATAAGAAAGGAATTGAGATTTTATGTACATGCACAAACTTCCACAAGGAATGTAAACATTAGGTACTACACACATGTACTAATAAACTAAAATTTTAAATGGTTAAAAGACAGAAAAAAAAAGCATTGAGTGAATAACCTCTCATAGTCCAATGCAAACTCCATACTTTGGCCTTACTGAACTCCTTCCTTGCAGTTCCTAGAACACACAATATGCTCACCCAGGGGCCTTTCTAAAATCTTTTTCACTGTCCAGAAAGGGCCTCCTACTCCAAACCCCAACTCTATTCTTTCTCTCGTAGGTGGCTGCCTCTCTACGTGGCAGATAGGATAATGCTTCCTAAGGAGGAAAAGTCCACTTCCTAATCCCTGGAACCTGTACATATGCTTTTACAAGGCAAAAAATATTTTGTAATGTGATTAAACTAAGGACCTGAGAGTCAGAGATTATCCTGGATTATCGACGTGAGCCCAGTCTAATCATGCTGGTCCTTAAAGTTGGAGAACCTTAGCTGTGCATGGTGGCACACGCCTATCTGCCCAGAATTTGAGAGGCTGAGGCAGGTGGAGTAAAAGTTTGAGAGTTGGAGGCCAGCATGGGCTACACAACAAGACCCTATCTCAAAAAAAACAAAAAAAGAAATGTTTCCCAGCAGCACTCAGGGAGATGTGATGATGGAAGAATGGCCACAAAGATGCAGTGCTGCCGCCACTGAACTGCTGGATAAGGGTCGTGAGTCAAGGAAGGTGAGCACGCTATACAGACTGGAAAAGACGAGCAGCCAGTTCTTCCCCGGAGCTTCCAGAGGCAACGGTAGCCCCGCATGGATCCCAGACAGTGAGGCCCACGGTGAATTTCAGACCCATAGAAGTGTAAGGACGGCACATTGTTGCACTGTTTTGGTTTTTGTGGGTATTGTTTTTTTGTTTTTTATTTTGGTCCTAGGGATGGAACTCAGGGCCTTTCCACTGAGCCACATCCCCAGTCCTTTCTAAAAAATTTTTATATTTTGAGGCAGGGTCTCACAAAATCACTAAATTGCCCAGGGTGGGCTTGAACTTCTGATCCTCCTACCTCAACCTTCCAGTGCTGGGATCACAGGTGTGTGTCACCACACCCAGCTCATTTGTGTTGTTTTAATCTGCTAAATCTGTGGTGATATGTTATGCCAGCAATAACAAACGAGTGTACCCTGCACCTGGTTCTCCAGGAAGCTTCGCTAGAGCGCCTTCTGAGAGTATCTATGTGGGCCCGGTAATACCTGTCTGGAATACAGCACTAATCACAGGGTATTGTGATTGCTTGTCTGCTTTTTTCTCAATTGGGAAAGGAACAGAAGAGGAGGGCAGCTAGACTAGAAGTTCCTTAAAGGCCAGAAAACCTCCATTGTGTTTACTTTGAATGTCTAGGCCTAATTCATTGCCTGGGTTATAGCTGGCTCTAGAGAAATACTGGGTATTTGAAACCCGGATCTACTATACTGGAAGAAAGATGGTGATGGAGGGCTTGAAAGTCAAGGTTTCAGTGATAACAAGAACTAAATTGCGGGTCAGGAGTAAGTGGCTGAAATCAATGGGAGGGGAAGGTGATGGGAACTCCGTTTACCTGAGCTGTATTCTCTCAGGACTCTGCTCCAGGGCAGGACTAGTCTGTGAAACCAATTTGAGCTAAGACTGAAGAAGGTATTGTAACATTTTCATTGTAAAATCTTTCCTTAGATTTTCTTAAAGAAGATTCAAATATAAGTGCTTAATCCCACCACTGAGAGGGAGAGAAAAGAGAATTGCAAGTTTGAGCCCAGATGAGGCAATTTAGCAACTTAGTGTGACCCTGTCTCAAGAAATAAAAGGGTTGGGAGGGTTGAGAATATAATTTGTGTTCAATCACTGTTTTTTTTTTTTCTAACTGTGTGGGGTGTATGTGTTGAGAACGCTCAAGAGCTACATACTAAGCAAATACAATGCAATACCATTAACTATAGTCACCATGCTGGGCATTAGATCCCCCAAATTTGTTTACCTTATAACTGAAAGTTTGCATCTTTCCAGTAACATCTCCTCATTTTGCCCGCCTTTCATCCCCTGGCTACCACCATTCTGTTTTCTGCTTCTATGCGTTGGACCTTTCGAATTGTGAGATCATACATTGTCTTTCTGCATCTGGTTTATTTGACATAATGTAATGTCCTGCAGGCTCATCCATGTAATTCCAAACAACAGGATTTCCTTAACTTTTCAGGCTGAATAGTATTCTGTGGCATATATGTACCACATTTTCTTTATGCATTCATCTGTTGTTGAGCAGTTCCGCATCTTGGCTATTGTGAATAATGCAATGAACAATGCTAAAACTTCAACACTAATTTTCTTTCCTTTAGATATTCCCAGATGGGATTGCTAGCTTGCATGGTAGTTCTATTTTATTTTTTTAAGGAGATAACCATACTGTTTTCATACTGGCTGAACTAATTTTCATTCCCACTAACAATGTACAAGGGTTCCATTTCTCCATATCCTCACCCATACTGTATCTCTTGCGTTTTCTATAGTAGTCATCCCAACAGGTGTGAGATGAGCTAGAAGCTCATTGTGTTTTGTTTTTGTAGTGCTGGGGGCTGAATCCAGGCCCTCAGGCATGCTAGACAATGGCCCAGTCCTCACAGAGGCTCCCATTTGCATTTCCCTGGTCGTTAGTGATGTTGAGCACCTTTTCTAAGTCTGTTGGTTATTTGTATGTTTTTTTTTTTGGAAAATGTCTTTGCAGGTCATTTACCCATTTCTTAGGTTATTTGAGGGGGGTTGAATTGTATGAATTCCTTATATTTTGGATCTTATCATCTTATCCATAATATATGCTTTTTGGAAATAGTTTTCACCATTCTGTAGGTTGCCTCATCATTTTCTTGATTCCACTTTTTTTTTTGAGACAGGGTCTTGTGATGTGGTTTAGACTGGGCTTGAACTCCTATGTAGCCCGTCTGGCCTCGAACTCACTGTGATCCTCCTGCTTTAGCATTCCTAGTCCTGGGATTACAGGTGTGTGCCACAGTGCCCAGTCTCACTAATTTTTCAGGTTATTTTTACTCTATTTATTAGATTCACTAACTTTGAAAAAAAATTACCACCTCTGTGTGAGGATGAGGGTTGTGCAAGGAGAGTAAAATTCAGCAAGGCCTCAAATATAGAATCTGTGGGTTTAGCCCGCCCTCTAGTGGAAAATTAAGTTCAAGAGTTTATATAAGGTGAAGCTTCCACCAACTCACCAGGAAGATTTTATCCTAAATAAGGTAGGAGGTGGCACCTGTTGTGATGTTCTTAATGCAACACAGGTGAAGCAGATGCAAGCCTGCTACTTCAGGTAGACTTGCCTATAAAATAAAATTATTCTCCTTTGCCCGATAGAATCGTGGTCAGCTGTCTCAAATTTGGCCTTGCCCCTCTCTGCCTCCCTCTTTCCAGCCAGATCAAGTCATTTACCATCCTCTAGTCTAAATGTACCTTGGATTTTCGAGATTTTTTTTTATTTACTGTTTTTCTCACTGCTGTGGAAATAGTGGGTACTCAGTAAGCACCTTGGTCAATCCGATTGATTTAACTATAATCTGCTGGCTTATTATCTTAAAGGAGACCCACGATGGTGTAACAAGGCCTGTGAGTGGGAAAAAACTTCAAGACTCTACTCTGTTCTTAGCCCTATAAGGAGGGAGGTTTGGACAGGCACCATTTCCCTTCAGAAATTTACAGGTCTAATTAATTCCTGCGTCTCATTCAGAGAAACACAGCCAGAGCTTTTCCTTGTCCGACACTGGGCACTGCAGAAGTGTGTCTAAATAAATAATGAATGTTTCTGTAAGGCTCATTACAGTTTCTTCCATATGACTCTGACAGCTGCTTGACGAGCCTAACTCTGATTTTCCTTGCTGAAAACTCAAGTCCCACCGCCATTTCGTAAGCCCTACTCTCTTCTGCCTTCAGCTTCTGCCGCTCTCTTCCTTGCATTTTTACTACATTTGTTATTACTTCATATCAAAATCATTTGCTTCATATCTGCTTTCTTTCCTAGACTGTTAGCAGGATTCGTGTCTTGTTTCCTACTCCACATGAAGCACAAAGCCTAAGGCATAATAAATGATCAATAAATATTTATTGCATCAAATCTCTCTTTCCTAGTGCATTGAGTTTGCTCCTGATCCTATTCACACTGAAAAACTAACAGGACGGTAAAAGTTTAGACTTTAGACTTAGAAGGTATTTAAGAGGTCATCTAATCAATTTCCTTCATTTTATACCTCTGGAAACCCAGGTCTATTCAGGATCACACAATTCGTTGGTCTTTGTTCTGAAAGACCCAGACAATTCTAGGAAAGAAAAATTCCCTCCGATTGAGGCTGAGCTATTTCATTTTTCATTGTGTTCGGAAGACTCAAGGTCCCAGAAACAAAAATAAATTCCCTTATCGGTCTTTGAAATTTTGTAATTCTGTGTTCCACACCCTAGAGTTCGTCACGGTTGAGCAACTGATTTTAGGAAAAACAAGGCTAACTGGAGATTTGTATTCTTAATACTCCATGTTGCTCTTCCTGGTGTGTACAAATAGCACTTGGAAAGAGTCATTTTGTGAACCTGCTTTAAAACTAATTTGTCTGAAAGAAGAGAAAAAGGAAAAAATCAAAATCAAAATTAACTAAACTCCCTTTCCTACAATTTAAATTCAGATTTACCTTTCCTCAGTCTCTTGTATTTTCCTACAGTATTAGCGTCTACGCTTTTGAATCAAATTGTCTTTCCTTCTTTTTTCTAAGGAATGCTTACAGTATCTCACAGCTACATCATCTGGTGAGTGGAAACGCCATATTTCGTTAATAGGAAAGATGATGTAATCTAGTTTAGTTGAATAACTAATGAGGTTCTATCAAGGAGGTGATAGAAGAGAGAAAAGTGTGATAAAAAAGGTTGCAACTCTCTGGAGTTTAATGTTCGCCTTCTTTGCTTGTTTTGCTGTCATATACTACCATTTAGTTTCAGAGTTTAGTATATATTGGCAATTTATCAAATATGAAAAGATCTTGAATATATATTTTAAGTAAATGGAACAAAAAGAAAAAAATTTTTGTTTTGCTTCATCTCTCTAAATACACACACACACACACACACACACACACACACACACACACACACACCCCCTTTCCCTTTAAATAAAGCCCTAAACAGAACTTGCTGAGGGGAAGCAAGCCATTGCTATTATATCAAGTAAACAAAAGAAGGAACCTTAACAAGAGCGCCCGGATAGCTCAGTCGGTAGAGCATCAGACTTTTAATCTGAGGGTCCAGGGTTCAAGTCCCTGTTCGGGCGGTGTCGTTTTTAAGCTTCACACACGGCGGTAACTGTACCAAGATGCAAACCGTGAGAAATGTTAACGTCACTAACGAAGTTCGATCCTTTTTTATTGTCAGAATATGCTAGATTAAGCTGTTGTCTGGAGGAAAAGAAGTGACTATACAAAATTACCTAATTTCTTGGCGAGTTCTAGGTTTTGTACAGTTTCTTAGCAGTGAGGAATTTGTACTTTCGCATTGAGAAAGGGAAAGCCGAAAACAGTGAAAACCAAAAAAAGTGAAAGCAAAGTTCCCTGTGTTCTCACTACAAAAGGATAAATACTTTTGGCGACATGTACATTAATTAGTCTGATTTAGCCTTCAGCGTGTACAATTTTTGTCGTTATTGTTAATTAAAAATTGAAAATCTAAGCGCCCGAACAGGGACTTGAACCCTGGACCCTCAGATTAAAAGTCTGATGCTCTACCGACTGAGCTATCCGGGCTCTCACGGGGAGAGGGCGCCTGTACAATGTCTTACATAAGACTAAAGAGCCATACGCAATAGAGTCCATCCTCCAAAGTTTTGTGAAACTGCTGTAGTCCCCAGACCCGGGATTCAGGCACAGAAGAAAAACAGAAGGTCCAAATTCTGCACCTCTCACCAGTATTACCAGCCAATACTGAATACAAGATATCTGTGTACCTAACAATCATTACTAGGTAGACTTCCTCGATCTGGAATCCAAACATACGCAGGAGTAAGAGCTCGGTGAAGTTTCACTTTCGAAGCCCCGCGGGGCCTCGGGGCCTACCGTATTCACCCTTAATAACAGGGTGAACTTCGATGCTAAAAGCAACCCACCGATAGAGAAATAGACTCTGAGAGAACACAAGTACCCTGTTCTGAAGCTGCTGGGCCAGACTGTGCCGTAGAAAATAGGAGAAATTTTAGATGGGGCGAACTACGACCGTGGAGAGACTGCAGTGACCTTGGCTCTGGAGGCTTGTACTCCCCGCAGCCCCCAGTTGTCTGAGCACAGCCCTCTGCTATGGAGTCAGGTTGAGAAACACCCAAGGTAGAGGTAGAGGTTTGAGAAAGGGACACTCAAGCGCCTGAGTTAGCTCAATTCGCTTCTTAACTGTTTTCGGAGTGACTGTTTTGGTCCAGCAATGCCGCATTTAGGACTTTGTCCCAAAGAAATAATCAGGGATGTACAAAAAAGATC
>PVJO010009946.1:0-66795 GCA_004026905.1 Hystrix cristata
GCTATCATCTCTATGTCTAGGTCTACTTCTTCCTGGTTCTTCTTCTCTGAAGAACGCTGACTAATCCAGGGTCCCAGCGGACCCGCTCAGTGGGGACTGCAGCTCACAACCACTCACTTGAGACTCCAGACTCGAGACTGAGACTCGGGGCAAGAAAGCTCTGGATGATCCCCAGCCTTCCTGCTGGGAGGTGCCCAATTTGCATATTCATGAGCTAACCAGAAGCCTGTGTTGCTTCAGCTCCTGAGCTTCTGGAGTGGTCTGTGATGACCACTGGTATCAGGAATGGTGGCGAGGAAGAACCAGATGTGCCCACCATGGATTTTTTTGTTTGTGTATGTGCTTCTGGGGATCAAACCCAGGGCCTTTGCACTCAGCTACATCTCCAGTCCTTTTTAAAATTTTGAGACACCCAGGCGTAGTGGTGCATGCCTGTAATCCCAGCACTTGGGAGGCTGAGGCGGGAGGATCACTGTGAGTTCGAGTCCAGCCTGGGCTACTTCAGTGAGTTCAAGGCCAGCCTGAACTATATAGTGAGACCCTGTCTCAAAAAACAACAACAAAAACAATAACAAAAAAATTTGAGACAGGGTCTCACTAAGTTGCTAAACTGTCCAGGCTGGGTTCAAATTTGAGATCCTCCTGCCTCAGGCTCCCAGAGTGCTGGGGTTACAGGTGTGTGCCATGTCAGGCTTTGAGTTTCATTCTGGAGGTGGAAAGAGTTGTGTGACTGGAAGGTGGCGATGGGTGCACAGAATCGTGAACGTTCTTAATGCCACTGAGCCGCATGCTTAACAGTTATCACAGTCAATTTTATGTTATGTGTATTTTACCACAATTTTAGTTGAATTTTTTTTGGGGGGGTCGCTGCTGGGGATCGAACTCAGGCCCTTGCACTTGCTAGGAAAGCGCTCTACCACTAAGCTAAATCCCCAGCCCCATTTTACCACAATTTTAAACATAAATAAGGTGCTGTCCCCTTTCCATACGGTAGGATATTATTCAGCATCAAACCCCAGTTAAAAGAATCTGAGTAAATTAGATATAAAATAAAAACCCCACAAGAACACCATCCTTGTTTTCCTGTGCCGTGCGGGGACTCGTATGAATATTAATAACCACGCCAGCTTGTTCTGTTCTTGCTAAGAGGAATCTGTCTTTGAAGTGTTATAAGAGCAAGGGGTCTGGCGAGACTCAGAAGGGTTAGAAATTGTTGTCAAGCCCCGGGAAGGGAGCCTTCAAAGACAGGCCTGCTAATCGGATTGTCCATCTGTCACGGTAATTTGCAATCTTGCTCCTGAGGTTGTAATTGACATCCTGGTGTTCCTGTTAAGCCTGTACTCTCCTCGTTCAGTTGCCTTGGCAACAGGACACCTTCCCCACTCCCATTAAAAGTGATGGAAGCCAGGCGTGGTGGTGCAAGCCTGTAATCCCAGCATTCTGGGAGAATGAGGCAGGAAGATCTCAAAAGGTCCAGCCCAGCCTGAGCAATTTAGCAATTTAAAGAGATCCTGTGCCAAAACAGAAAAATACAAGCTGGGGGGAGGGGCGCACGCCTGTCATCCCAGCACTCTGGAGGCTGAGGCAGAAGGATCATTGTGAGTTCAAGGCCAGCCTGGGCTACATAGTGAGACCCTGTCTCAAAAAAACCAACCAACCAGAAGACAAAAAACAGAAATCAAGAAAACCAACCAACCGACCAAAAAAACAAACAAACAAAAACAACCTCAACAACAACAACAAAAACCCCCAAACGCACACAAATTTCTGGCGTCTACCTCCAAAGTATCTGACCCGGTGTGCAGGTCGGATGGATTCATCTGCATCTATAACTGATACTGTCGGACTGGAGAATGTGTGTGGAGGATTGATGCTTCACTATCCCCATTTGCCTTTTTAGTTCTCCAAAACCAAGTTGAAAGAGGTGGTCACCAGAGGTCGGTAGGAGGAGAAGGGGATGGAAAGAAGAGTTAAAATGTGTTCTGTAGGTGTACCAGCGCCACACAAGGAATGTAACATGTGTTGCAAATATGTACTAATAAGAATAATAAAAACTAAAAATGAAAAATTTGGGATATTGTTAAATGGGAATGAAGCACCCTTCAGTGGGGAGCTGACAGCTGGTAGAAATGAGATTGGATAACTGGGCACGCTGTTGCTCGCCCGTAATCCCAGCACTTTGGGAGGCTGAGGCAGGAGGATTACCAGTTCAAGCTCAGCTTGGGCAAGTTATGGAGATCTTGTCTCAAAATCAAAGAAAAACGCTGGGGGTGTAGTTCAGTGTGAAGGCCCCGGGTTCAATCCCCAGTACAAAACAAAACAAAAACCAGGCAGGATAGCAGGGGATATCGAAGTGAAGGCCACACAAACTTCCCCAGTGTGAACCTGATCCCGAGCTCTTTCCTCGATTCCCAGCCCCTCTCTCAGTTCCGTTCTGCTGTTAGGTTGGGTAGCTGAGTCTAGATGCTGGAACACACACAGATGCACATCTCTGTATAACAGAAGACAGCCTATGCTGATGTTCCTGGCTGGTGGGTGACCTTCCGTGTGGCGACTCAGGGACCCAGGATCTACTGTCACGAGGCTCTTCCACTTTACGAAGGCTTGGTGGTGTCCACAAGATCGTATCGGAAGGGCGGATGGCGAGGAGGGCTTCACAGGACATTTCTAACCCGATCTGAAAGTTGCCTACATTACATCTGCGCATGCTCCACTGTATCAGGGGCTGTCACATGGGCACATGACGCTGCAAGGGTCGATGGGAAATGTAGTCCAGCTGGTGCCCAGGAGACAAAAGAAGCCGGTGTAGATGAACACAGTGTAGTTTCGCTCTAACCTTTACTCTAACTCTATTTTACTTCAAACTGGCCCAACCAATTTTACAAACGACCTATTTACTGCCTAATACTACACTCCTTTTAAGCCTTAAATTTATCTCCTGGAGTTTTGGGCACTCTTGAGTGCTTCCTTTATTCCTGAGGTTCTCCTTTTAGTTTCTAGAACGTCATCTGGGTTTTCCCTGCCTCTTCAAGCTCTTTTCTTTTTTAATTTTTTAATTTTAAATTTTATGTATGTATTTATTTATTTTGAGACAGGGTCTCACTATGTAGTTCAGGCTGGTCCTGAACTCACTATGTAGCCCAAACTGGCCTTGAACTCATGGTGATCCTCCTGCTTCAGCCTCCTGAGTGCTGGAATTACAGGTGTGCACCACCACACCCGGCACACTTTTTCTTTTATTAGTACTGGGGATTCAACCTATGTCTTTTACACTGAGCTACATTCCCAGCTGATTTTTTATTGTTTACTTTGAAACAGGGTTTCACTAAATTACTAAATGGCTCAGGCTGGGCTCGAACTTGTGATCCGCCTGCCTCAGCCTCCCAAGTAGCTGGGACTACAGGTGTGTACCATTATGTCTACCTCACCACACCATGTTCACCTCAAGCTTTTTCTTTTCTTTGCTGTTGATTCCCTGAGAACACAGGATTATAAGCTCTTCCCAGTAAATGAGCATAAAAATGTGTCATGTGCCACCACTATTCTGGTCACTTTTCCTGCAGAGTCTCATTGTAAACTGATAACCACCCCCAGCTGTGAAGTAGGCATCAGTGTCCTCATTGTGAGGATTGAGAAACTGAGTCTCAGGGAGGTAAAATAATTTGATCACGGGCATACAGCTCACAGGTAGACCCTGAAGTAGACATCTGGCCCCAGAAAGTACTTTTTACATAAAACAAAATTTTTTGCTTTTATTCTTCAGTTTCTGAAGCAAAAAAAAAAAAAAAAGAACCAAAAAAACCCCCTGTAATTTACAGCATGAGAAGATAAATTAATTGTTATCTAACATTTTATCTAATTTGGCATTTAAAATATAAGATGATTCAGTGGAGGTGCTTTCAAACTCCCTTTTTTTTTTTTTTTTTTTTGGTTCCGGGGATCGAACTCAGGCCCTTGTGCTTACAAGGCAAGCACTCTAATCACTGAGCTAAATCCCCAGCCACAAACCTCCTTTTTTAGAGCCAAACATTTCTCTTTGGCAAGAAAAAGGCCTAGACATATGTCCGTAAGCCATACATCTCCTAATGAGCTGTCTTTCATCTTATTTTGGTGTCTGACAGGACGAATATACTCAATTATCACCTCCTGTCCCTTGAGAAGACTGAATGATTATAGTTGGAGTCACAGAACTTTGCCACAGAGGAACAGAATTAAACTTTGTTCCACTAAGTTACACATAAATTATTCCTTACATTACATTTGGGAGGACAGTTTGTCTGTGCGGTGGGTTGAATGGTGGCCCTCAAAATATATGTCCCCCTGGAATCTGTCAGTGTGAACTTATTTGGAAAAAGGGTCTTCACAGATATAATTCAGTTAATGATCTCAAGATAGGCTATCCTGATTGATTGTTTTTTTGTTTTTGTTTTTGTTCTCAGACAGAGTCTCTCCGTGTAGTTCAGGCTGGCCTTGAACTGACTATTAACCCAGACTGGTCTCAGACTCTCAGCAGTCTTCCTGCCTCAGCCTCCCAAGTGCTGGAATTGTGGACGTGTGTCACTGCACCCACCTGGACTGTCCTTTTTATTCCGGGGGCCCCTAGATCCAGGGGTAAGTGTCCACATGAGAGACAGAAGAGGAGGTGCATGGAGAAGCCATGTGAGGATGGAGGCAGAGTCGCAGCCATGCAGTCACCAGCCCAGGAGTGCCGGCTGCCACCAAGCGACCAGACAGGTCCTCCGTGGAGCAGCCCTAGGACACGTTGATTTCAGACTTCTGGCCTCCAGGACTGTGCAGGATTCCACTTGAATTGTCACAAGCTGCCCAGCTTTGTGGTCTTTTGTCACAGCAGTCGCAGGAGACCGATATAGCACAGCTGTCTCCCACCTGGGTAGGATGAATGGCATCTTCTTCCTAACTAGCCAGGCTGTGTGGAAAGAATTCAGATGTCCTCCAACTGGCAGACACATAAATAGCTATGACAACTGGGGGGACTCAGCAACTGATTGGAAAAAAAATTTTCTTTGGTGGTATTGGGGACTGAACCCAGGCAGCTGGGTGCTATGTTCCCAGACCTGTTTATTTTCGTTTTGACACAGGGTATCTTTAGGTTGCCCAGGCTGGCCTTGAAATTGTGATCCTCCTGCCTCAGCCTGCCAAGTAACTGGGATTACAGATTTGTGCCACCACGCGGGGAGGAAAAAAATGTTACTTTTGAGATAGAGTCTCCCTATGTTGCCCAGGCTGGCCTTGAACTCTTGGGCTCAAGTGACTCTCCTGCCTCAGTCTCTCCAGTAGCTGTGTGTTAATCAGTTTTCTATAACTGACAAGATACCAGAGACACCCGTTATCAGCAGGAAAGCTTCGAGTCTGTGGTGGAAGTAGCTGGAGGAGGTCTCTTCATGTCTTGGTAGCTACAAAGCCAAGAGACAGGAAACCCCTTAGCTACCTAATTGTCCTCTTCCAGGCCCCGCCCCATAGTGTTTCCACCCCACCTGCCAGCAGCACTAGGGAGTCAACATATGGGCTTCAGAGGGCACTCCAGGTACAGACTTTATCTAGCTAGTTGGGACGATAAGCATGTGCCGCCTCTTCGATGATATGAAGCCCCCCATCTCCAGTACTGGGGATTGAACCCAGGACCTTCACCTAGAGAGCTACATCCCTAGCCACTTTTACTTTTTTTTTTTTTTTTTTTTCCACTTTTAAATTTTAAATTGTAAGCCAGGCATAGTGGCTCACGCCTGTAATCCCAGCATTCAGGAGACTGAGGCAGGAGGATTGCCTTGAGTTTGAGGCCAGCCTGGGCTACATAGTGGGTTCAAAGCCAGCCTGCACTATGTAATGCGACCCTGTCTCAAAACACACATGCGCTCCCACGCACACACCACTCCAGAATCCTACAAAGGGAGGTGACTGGGCCTAGTGCCCAGGCCTGTGCTCTCGGGTGCCCTCTTGAGGTCGGCGCCAGAAGAACACTGCATCCTGTGGTGCCCCAGCGCCCTTTGCAAACTCCTCTGGCAAAGCTGAGCGTCGCACCAGGCTAAGCTCAGAAATTTCGGCACCAAACACAAACGCCACATTGCCAGGGTCTCAGGGAAGACTTGAGCCCAAGAGTTCAAGGCCAGCCAGGGTGCAACTCGGTGGTAGAGCACGGCCAAGCTTGTGTCAGGACCTGGGTTTGATGCCTGCCGCTAAAAACACAGACAAAAATAAAAACGCAAAGCATTTATGAGCTATGGAGCCGTTTCTAAACCAATGGCCGCAGGCTGTGGGGGCCCCTTCTCCTGACCACCCCAAGATTCTCTGGAAAGGTTTAACAGCAAAGGCCACAAGTACTGGGCCACCTCCCCACCCCTGCTGGACCGCTTCGTGCCTCACAGCAGCCTGGGGTGAGTGAGGGTCACAGCTGGGCCCACTGGACCCCCGAGCTTTTCCCCACAAGCCCGAGCTCTAGGAAAGAAAGATGTCCTCTAATGGGGAAACTGAGGATGGGAGGACTAGGCCTCGGCTTTCCTCTGGCTTCCTCGCTTCCTGGGCCAGGTCTTCCTCTGTTAGCTAAGCCAACCTCTGCACCCACGGGAGGTGAGCAGGGTGTGCTGGACGGGGGCCCCATGGGGCACTCCGGCCTGGGTGCCCTGTACACACCAGTGACATCATGGAGAGGAAAGAGCAGTCATTTCCTCCCCTGTCTGCATCTGCCCCTGGGGCTTTAAAACCACAATCACGGGCGGGAGTGACCTTAAGCCGCTACGGAGCCCAGGATGACCCTAGGAGCCCAGGACACAGTGAGTGGGCCTCTTTCTCAGTCCCCAATTCTCTCCTTCTTGCGAGTCTCTCCTTTCCTTCTTCCCCCACACTGTCCTTCATGTCCCCCCTTGCCCTCATCCTCATCTCAGTCCCTCACACTCCAGGGATAGATGAGGTGTGGCAAGGTGTGGTGCTGAGGGCTGTAGTCCCAGCACTCCAGGAGGCTGAAGCAGGAGGGTTGCAAGTTGGAGCTCAGCCTGGTCAATTGAGCAATTTAGCGAGACCCTATCTCAAAAGAAAAAATGAAAAGAAGCAGGTGTGGTGGTGTGTGCCTGTAATCTCAGGACCTGGGAGGCTGAGGCAAGAGGATCACCACAAATTTGAGGCCAGTTTGGGCTACATAGCAAGACTCTGACTCCAAAAAAACCAATCAGTAAGGAAAAGGACTGGGATGTAGCTCTGTGTGGGTTCAATCTGCTGTACCAAAAAGAAAGAAAAAGGCTGTCAAAGGATTGTAAGATTATAAGGGACCCCAGAAGTTTCCCCCGACAGGAAACCCCAGAGCTGGGTCTCTGAGTGGGTGAGATCTCCACAAGCAGGGCTGAGATGCAGCTCCAAGGCAGAGTGCTTGCCCGGCACTGGAAAACTGGACAGAATCCCCCAAGTGGAGGAATACAGAAAGGGCTCTTCCGGCAGGGCTTATGCCGGTGCCCAGGCTGCAAAGCTGGGAAGAGCCAGCTGGGAAGCATGGATGGGTCCCTCGCGGGGCTTTGCAGATGATCTGCATTGTAGATATAGGGAAACTGAAGCCCAGGAGCAGCAGAGGCGGCCTGAGTCCCCAGGCAGCGGCAGACCAGGGTGCCATGGGTGCCGCCTTTCTGGGAGGAAGCTGAACCCCTTGTGATAGCCGTGGGCACTTGCATATCAGAGGCACTGGCCTCGTTCATTTGCCAAAAAGAGGAAACGGAATGGCCTGATGCCTGGGGGGTGGGTGCCGTGTTGCTTCACTGCATCCCACCCTCAGGCCCCTCTTGGGTATGTGGGTGGTCAGATAGGACTGGCCAAGGGCCTTTTCTTCATTCCCTAAGTGGTTCCAAAGCATTGAGGGAGCCAGTGTGTATGTTTTGTGTGTATGCACACCTATAATCCCAGCACTTGGGAGGCTGAGGCAGGAGGATCGCTGTGAGTTGGAGGCCAGCCTGGGCTCAGTAGTGAAGTCACAGTCTGGACTACATAGCAAAAGAAACAAGCAGAGGTGGGGGCCCATAAAGCCCCAGAGTGTGCTTAGAACCCTGTTCCCTGCCCAGCCCTGAGCCTCTGACTCCTTCTCATTGCCCCCAGAGGCTACATGGGGACCAGTTTATGGTGGCCTCATCCAGAAACAGACTAGAGATGCCCAAGAATAGAGACCAATAGGAGTGAGGGTTTCCACACCCAAGCCACTGAATGCTGCCCGTGTGGACAGCTGAAGAAGCTTGTCCTTTCTGGGCTTCCGTCCCCTTATCAAAGGCCAGGATAGTAAGAAACAGCCCAGGGGTTGGGGATTTAGCTCAGTGGTAGAGCACTTGTGTAGCAAGCACAAGGCCCTGAGTTTGATCCCCAGCACACACCTGCCCCCCCCGCCCCCCAGTACTAGAAGAAATAGGCGGGGGATGATGTGAGATGAAACCACAGAGCTCTTGCAGCCATGGCTGGCATACAGTTGGTGCTTAATGCGTGTCACGTGTCTGTCATCCCCCTCTTGGAAATAGCAGTATGTTTTATTCATTATTGTTTTGTTTTGTTTGTTTTGCTTGCTTGTTTGTTTTTTTGAGACAGGGTCTCACTATGTAGTCCAGGCTGGCCTCAAACTCAGAGTAATCCCCCACCTCAGCCTCCTGTGGTGTGTACCACCACACCCACTTTATTCATTATCTTACATGCCACATTTCTCATGAATAACATCTGATATTAATGAGCATTTATTGAGCACTCTCTGCATACAGATAATACACTAAGCACTTAACATTTACTCATAGTATATAACCTATGTGGAGGGTACTGAATCCCTGCCCCTTTTTTTGTGGTGCTGGGGATGGGACCAGGGCCTCATGCATGCTAGGCAAGGCTCAACCCTGAGCCACATCCCCTGCACCGAATCCTCTTGTCTTTCTAGGGAGTTGCATCTTTTTATCATCTGTATAATATTTCAGTAGGGAATTTCATCCCTGTCCATGGAGGTTTAGGTTGTTTCCAGTATTTAGTCTTTAAAACGAAGGCTCTATGTCTCCTTGGAGCTCTGAGCCCATATTACCTGATTTCCTGAGTGGGAGGCATGGGCACTTTTTATTTTAATAGACGCCATCCTCCGTGGTACCGGTGACTCCTTCCCATCTAGAGTGCAGACAGTGAAACTCCTGGGCTGCCTTCAGCCTCGTCCCCACATTGTGTGTTTGCCAGCTAGAGAGGCAGATCCTCGCATCCTCGAGGGTCCCCTAGCTTGTCTTTCCAGGGTTTTTTTCTTTTTCTTTTTCTTTTCTTTTGGGTTTTCTGAGACAGGGTCTTGCTGTGTAGCCCAGGCTGGACTTGAACTCACTGCAATCCTCCTTTCTCAGCCTCCTGAATGCTGGGATTACTGGTGTGGACCACCAGGCCCAGCTTAATTTCTTCAGCATGATCTCTGTGGCCCTTCCACCTCGTCTTAGCCACCTGCCAGCCACAGGGACCCTCTCTAACTTTCTGGTGGGCCCCAAGGCCCCCTCTAACGGTGGGGACATGTGCCATGGTGCACACCCTGACTCTAGCCCCGCCGTAGATCCCGTGGCCCTCACAGACACTTTGTTGAGGATTTGTAGGCCCCAGGGCACCACCCTCTGCTCAAGCCGGCTGAGGCGGCGCAGCGGGCCCCCCGCCCCCACCTGGAGCTCTCTGCACATCTGCGAGGTGGGTGTTGCTGCGGGGATTAAAGGAGACACAGGCCAGGACAGCTTCGACCGGGCCTGGGAGTTCCGACCCTGTTCCGTAGGCCCTGTGTCCTCTCTCGCACCTGTTCTCACTGGACCCATTTCTGTGTCCTCGATGCCACCACCCAGGCTAAACTATCACTATCCCTCGCCTCACCTGGACCATTCCAATCTCTTCTTCCCAGCTTCCGCTGCAGACCCCTCTCCAAGACATGCAAGTGCTCTTCTTAATTTTTATTTTTAGTGTATGTGCTGCCGAAGCGAGCACATTTAATTTTTATTTTTAATTTGGAGACAGTGTCTTGCTAAATTGCCTCAAACTTGCAATCTTCCTGCCTCAGCCTCACAAGTAGCTGAGATTACAAGTATGTGCCACTGTACCTGGCAAGGGCTCCTATTAAAATGAATATGGTGGCTGGAGATTCAGCTCAGTGGTTAGAATGTTTGATTCACAAGCACAAGGCCCTGAGTTCGATCCCCAGCACCAAAATAAAATAAAATAAAATAAAATGAGCCTGGGTAGCTCGGCATGGTATGGTGCATGCCTGTTATCCCAGCACTCTGGGAGGCTGAGGCAGGAGGATTGCAAGTTCCAGCCTGACCTGCTTAATCTGGTGACTTAGCCAGAACCTGTCACAAAATAAAAAATAAGAAGGGCTGGGGATATAGTCAGTTCAGAGGCCCTGGGTTCGATATCCAGTAACAGAAACAAACAAAAATCTGCCACAAGCTTCCAGAGCTGGTGTATGTGTAGCACACACAGACACACACATGTAAACGGCAAGAGAGAGCTGTTTCCCCTTTTGTGGGCAACACATTTGCTCACACTCTGTCTTGGCTTTTCTCCTTCACCCCAGGATGTGGAGGGTTTTTCTTTGGAGGTCTCCCAAAATTAGTACATTAACTTCCTCATTCTTTTTTTTTTTTTTTTTTTTTTGTGGTACTGGGGATTGAAGTCAGGTCATTTTTACTAAGCTACATCCCCATCTCTTTTAAAATTTTTTTCAAGACAGGGTCTGTTAGCCTTAGTGTTGCCCATTCACTTTTGAAAACTAGTGAATGGGTGTCAAAAAGGGCATAAATAAATACTTTGCAGCCTTTTCCTGCTCTTATATTTGGTATATATAGTGTAGGAGCTGCATAAGTAACAGTTTGCTCAAAAAAAGACAAGGTCTGGCTAAGTTACAAAGTTTCCCGGGCTGAGCTCCAACTTGCAATCCTCCTGCCTCAGCCTACCAACTGCTGGGATGACAGGTGTGAAGCCCCACACCTAAGCCCTCATTCTTTCTGATGGCTGTGCAGTATTCTGTTGTCAAGATGGGCCATCATGAACTTAGCCAGTCCCGTCCCCTCTTGCTAAGCATGGCAGTTAGTGCGAATTTTTGTTGGTACCCCTTGGTGGCCAAAAGCGGGAGAGCACTTTGCGTTGGGAAGACCCTGGAAACTGCAGTTGCTGGACTCAGCATGTTTTTTCTGCCCGAGTGATGTCAGCAGGCACAAGGGACAGGATGAGATCACTTCGGGCATTTATTTTGCCTTTTGGGTTCTGAGTCATCCCGCAGCCAGGGGACATTCAAGACACTGAGGGCTTGTAGGACCCAGAGCCGCTGATGGGAGGAAGCCAGGGTGCTGGGCGGGGGAGCAGGGTGGGTGGCCAAAGGGCTGCTGAAAGATTTCACCCGTCTCAGCCTTCTCTCTTGAAATACTTTCAAAGTTATGGAAAAATTGCAAGAATAGTACAAGAGCCGGGCGTGGTGGCGCGCACCTGTGATCCCAGCAGTTAGGAGGCTGAGACAGGAGGATCATGGTGAGTTTGAGGCCAACCTGGGCTACACAGTGAGAGGGACCCTGTCCCCCTCCCCCCAAAAAGAAGTCTCATATACTTTTAGCCTAGTGTCTTCAAATTTACTGTCATCTATCTACCCACTGTCACTCTTTCCATCATCATTCATCTATTTATATGCATTGATTTCCCTTTGATCTACCATCTGTTTATTCATTATCTATGTAGCCATCCATCATCCGTCTACCCCCATCTTTTTTGTGTGTGTGGGGAGTTGAGATAAGGTCTTGCTATGTAGCCTGGGCTGGCCTCGAACTGGTGGTGATGGCTTTCTTTTTGGAGCAAATTTACATAATACAAATTCACCGTTTAAAATGTACAGTTCATGGGCTGGGGATTTAGCTCAGTGGTTAGAGTGCTTGCCTCATATGCACAAGGCCCTGAGTTCGATCCCCAGCACCAAAAAAAAAAAAAAAAAAAAGTACAGTTCAACGGGGTTTAGTACATTCACAATATTGTGTAACCACAATCTTGATAGTTCCATAATTTCCTTTCTTTTTTTTTTTTGAGACAGGGTCTCACTGTGTAGCCCAGGCTGGCCTCGAACTCAGAGATCCTCCTCCGCCTCAGTCTCCTTTCTGAGTGCTGGGATTACAGGCTGGGCTACCAAACCTGGCTTCATAAAATCTCCACCATTGCCAAAAGAACCCCAGTGTGCCCCACCCCAGGCCCCGGTCCCAGAATCTACTTCCTGTCTCTCACCATGTGGCCCCTTCTGGACAGTGCATATGGATGCGATTGACACTTGATGACCTAAGCGTCAGGCCGTGTCACTCAGCATTGTGTTCTCGGAGTTCACCCATTGTGGCACCTGTCAGTGTCTCGTAACAGTCTGTGACTGACTAATTTCTCCTGCTCAGGTGACCTTGCCCTTCGTCATCTATATGCCCCTTGGGCTTCTCCCTGTTTGTACTCTCATTACTACTGGTGCCTGCAGACAGCCTTGCTGACCTGGGCCACAGAGGGAGCTAGAAATAGAGAGCTTGGCTCAAGGCAGATGTAGTGGCACAGGCCTAGAGTCCCAGCACTCCAGAAGGCTGAGGCAGGAAGATCACGAGTTTGAATCCAGCCTGGGCAATTTACCAACTTAGTGAAACCTTGTCTCAGAATAAAAAATATGGAGTGTTGGGGATGTGTGCGGCTCAATGCCAAGGCCCAGCTTGTGGGTGTTGCTTGTTGCCCCATGCGGCCGCCACCTACAGTTTGAGGTGCTGTGGCCCAGACCTGGCCACCTGTCCCCAGCAGCCTTCCTCTCTCAGGCACAGCAGCATCCTCAGCTCAGTCTGCGAAGAGGTACTCAGGAGGTGCTCCTTTCTGTCCTTTAGTTCATTATGGGGAATTTTTTTAAAGGTTTTTTGAGATAGGGTGTCATTGTAATTAAGGCTGGCCTCGAACTTGCAGCGATCCTCCTGCCTCAGCCTCTCGAGTGCTGGGATTCCAGGCGTGCACCACCATGCCCGATAATCCCTTTGTCCTTGAACTTGTTACCCTTTTTGATTTCTTTCATCCCTTCTGGTCACTCTTCCAGCAAGGAAAAATTAATTTCTGATTCCTATTTCTTATTCTTCCTTTTGTTGGGCCCCCAACATTTTGTCTCTGCTTAGACCTGACAAGTCCTCCTGATGATATGGGGTTTTCTGAGTGGTTACAGACAGGTGGCCTGCCAGCTTGCTGAGGGCTGTGACTAGGAAAGACAGGAGCAGGAGCAGGACCAAGCGTGAGGAGGCCATGCAGCTTCACGAGGGTGGGTGGAGCTGGACGCTGAGGACGGCTCCGGAGTCAGTGCTCCCAATGCAGGAAGCCCACCGTGATCCGGACCTGGAGCCCAGAGCGAAGGATGCAGCCCCTGCCTGACAGTTACCAAGCTGCACCCTCCGCGCTGTGCCCTGTGCCTCAGCCAAACGCCTCACTATAGTTTGAACCAAGTAGGAAAAGTTAGTAAGACTCCAAGTGAACAAACAAGCCCTGAAGCACAGGACGCCCCGGGATTCTGTAAAGGCCCACGTTGCCCAATATGTGTGCACCCTGTACACAATGTCACCCTTCGCAACCTGCCGGACTGGGAACACAAACCACAGTCCTGTTGCACAAAAACTCAGGCCTGTTGCACAAAAACTCAAGCCCTCAACAACAGCAACCAGTGTTGACTGAAAATCTGGATTTTTTTTCCAGCATAAATTTTCTTTTAAATATTACGTTGAAGTATTATTTATCCCTGTGACTGCTTTTTTGGACTCCCCATAATTTTTTTCGGGGAGGTGCTGGGGATGGAACTCAGGGCCTTATGCTTGCTAGGCAAGCACTCTACCACTTGAGCTAAATCCCCAGCCCTTCTCTTAAATTTTGTGCCCAGGGTAAGCGGGGCAGTGCTGAGCCTCTGCCTTCTCTGGTGGCCACTGGAAGACGGAGTCCAGACCTGGCTATGAGCCTACAAGGATGCAAGGCAGGAAAAGAGGGTGATGGGGTGACGTGTGTGTGTGCGCAGGGAAAGCCACCCATTCGTGTCACGTGCGTTGGCAGGTGACATTAAAAATCTCTAGCACTGGACGCATAGCTCAGCGGTAGAGTGCCTGCAGAGCACGTGTGAGGCCTTGGGTTCAGTCTCCTATACTGCAAAACAAAACAAAACAAAACAAAACAAAGAAAACACCCAAACCAAAGCAAAACAAACGGAGTGTGATGGTGCACACACCTGTAATCCTAGCCCTCGGGAGCCTGAGGTAGGAAGATCCCTGAGAGTCTGAGGCCAGTCCGGGCTACATGGTAAATTCAAAGCCAGCCTGAACTGGGGAACGAGACTCTGTCTCAGAAAACAGACACAAAACAAACAAACAAAACCAGAACAAGACCCCCTCCACCAGTGCACTAGAATAGGGCTGGGCTTTAACTGTTTGGTTGCTGGTGATCAAGTCCAGGGGCTTCAGGGGAATGCGGAGGAGGGGGGCCTTTCAGTGTGTTAATAAAGGCTACACTGTCCAGCTGGGTCCTGGCCTCGGCTTCCCCATGCCCAGGAGGGCCGAGGCCTGAGAGGTGTTGCGGGTGTAAAGCACGTGGCCGTGTGTCCCGCTGGGCGCAGGCAGCCAACTCTGACCCTCCCACCTCTCTGGTCCTGCTTAGGACGCCATGGAGGACTACGATTACGGGAATTTCACCCTGCCCCCAGGGCCTGTGGACAACCCCGTGGTGAGACTGTCTGCCGGGGACACCTCAGCCTTGGTCATCTTGGCAACTGTCTTCCTGGTGGGCGTGCCGGGCAACATGCTGGTGGTCTGGGTGACCTCGTTCGAAGTCCGGCGCAACATCAATGCCATCTGGTTCCTCAACCTGGCGGTGGCCGACCTCCTGTCCTGCCTGGCGCTGCCCATCCTGTTCGTGTCCATCATCCACTTCAACCACTGGCATTTCGGCAACGTGGCCTGCAAGGTGCTGCCCTCGCTCATCCTGCTCAACATGTACGCCAGCATCCTGCTGCTGGCCACCATCAGCGCCGACCGGCTGGTGCTGGTGCTCAGTCCCATCTGGTGCCAGCGCTTCCGGGGCGGCGGCCTGGCCTGGGTGGCCTGCAGCGTGGCCTGGGTCCTGGCGCTGCTGCTGACCATCCCATCCTTCGTGTATCGCAAGGTGCATAATGACGTATTCTCCTCCAAGGTGCTGTGCGGCACCGATTACGGTCAGGCTATCACCGGCAAGGAGAAGGTCGTGGCCGTGGTGCGGCTGGTTGTGGGCTTCCTGTGGCCGCTGCTCACGCTCACCGTCTGCTACACCTTCCTCCTGCTGCGGACCTGGAGCCGCAGGGCCACGCGCTCGGCCAAGACCCTCAAGGTGGTGGTGGCCGTGGTGAGCAGCTTCTTCATCTTCTGGCTGCCCTACCAGGTGACGGGGATGCTGCTGGCCTGGTACCCTCAGTCCTCGACCATCTACAAGAACTCCAAGGCCCTGGACGCCCTGTGCATCTCCATTGCCTACATCAATTGCTGTATCAACCCCATCATCTACGTGGTGGCCGGCCGGGGCTTCCAGGTCCGGCTGCTCAAGTCCCTGCCCAGCGTCCTGCGCAATGTGTTGACCGAGGACTCACTGAACAGGGAAAGCAAGTCTATCACGCGCTCCACAGTGGACGCTGTGCCCCAGAAGAGCGAGGCGGTGTGAGAGGAGGCCTCGGGGCCATTGTGCAATGGACGGTCTCTCTTCCTTTCGGATCTCTCTCTCTTTCTCGAGTCAGGGTCTCCTGGTGTAGTTGAGGCTGGCCTTGATCTCACCATGTAGCCCAGGATGGCCTCAAACTCTCAGTGATCTTACTGTCTCAGCCTCCTGAGTGCTGGGATTGTAGGGGTGCCCCACCATGACCAGCTTTTTTTTTTTTTTTTTAAACTCAGGGTCTTCTCGCTGAGCTACATTCTCAGCCCCTTTTTATTTTTTGTTTTAAGAGAGGTCTCACTAAGTTGCTAAGTTGCCCAAGTGGGGCTCAAACTTGGGAACTTCCTGCCTCAGCCTCCCAGATCTTTCTGCTTCCCATATTTTAACTCAGTCCCTGGTGAGTGGGCATTGCTTTGGTGGAATCTTCCCTGTTCCTTCCGTCTTCCCAGGCTGGTACCTCCTTGTTACATCCTCGCTCATTCTTTGGGACATCCAACCTGGCTCTCCATCCTACACTTTTGCGAAACAAGCAGAGTGCAGTATCCCAGTATTATCAGCATACAATAGTGTGCATATGAGCGTGTGGGCGTGTGTGTGTGTGCCAACCAAGTATAAGTAGAGCACATTAGAACACAGGATACATGCAGATAGCACCGTTCTAGCTTTTGAAAGTTCTGTATTTTGCTGGACATGGTGGTGAAAGCCTGTAATCCCAGCACTCAGGAGGCTGAGGCAGGAGGATTGCTGTAAACTCAGGGCAGCCTGTACTACATGTGAGATCCTGTGTCAAAAAAAAAAGTTCTGTATTTTATTTTTGGTGCTGCGTATTGAACCCAGGGCCTTGCACTTGCTAGGCAAGCACTCTACTACTTGAGCTAAATCCCCAACCCCAAAGTTCTGTAGATTTTAAATAATTCTGTACTTGTTTTCTGGAGAGCTGGGAAAAAAAAGTAATTGGCATCTCAAAAGTTACCTCTCTAGGCTGGGGATTTAGCTCAGTGGTTAGAGTGCTTGCCTGGCAAGCGCAAGGCCCTGAGTTCAATCCCTGGCACCACAAAAAAAAAAAAAAAGTTAAAACATCTGAACCGATCTAAGCTTTGGCGAGCTCATCTAAAGAAAAACATTAAATTAAAATGTTACTTCATTGAATTTTTGTTTTGATTTTTCATTGATGGTATCTTGCTACGTTGCCCAGGCCAGCTTAAAGATCCTCCTGCTTCAGCCTCCAAAGTAGTTGGGACTACAGGCGTGTTGTGAGCCTGGCTCCTGTTTTTGTCATTGTTTTTTTTTTTTTTTTCTCGTGGTGCCGGCGATCGAACTCAGGCCCTTGTGCTTGCAAGGCGAGCACTCTAATCACTGAGCTAAATCCCCAGCCCCAGTCATTGTTTTGTTTTTAATATTAAGCAGAAAGTACAAGGAAGGCTGAGGTGGGGGGTGCCTTAGCTGGGCAGATATGCATTCACAGTCACGTCCCTGGAGTGAGATAACGAGAGAATTTGAGTTTTTTACTTTGTTTGTCCTTTTGAAAAAATGGTCTTTAAAGAAACACAAGATCCCACTGGAGCTATGAAGGAAAAAATGGACTTTATTTGAAGGTTGTTGATACCGTGTGAGGCTGACATCCAGCAGACCACGTCGGCCACTCACACCAGGAGGCTGGCCAGTTCCAGGCCTCCCCACCGCCCTGCCTGGGGCTGCTCCCTCATAGCCACCACCCCCATCCCCACACCCGGCCTATGACCCTACAACCAGGAATCCACTTGCCGTTTGGACAGTTTTGTCATTTTGAGAATGTTGTTCAGTGGAGTCCTACAGTAACTAACCTGTGCTTTTCAGAAATGACTGTGTACAATTGTGAGGAGAATAAAAGACAATAAATGTGGGAATGTCGTGTCGCTTGTAATGCTTAATTTCTGCTTAGACAGTGCGTGTGCACGTGTGTATATGTGCATTGGCTAAGGAAAGGTAGGACCCACTGGAGCATGTGTGTGTGTTTTGAGTTTTCTAGTGGCACATTACAAAGTAGCAAAGAAGAGAGGGGAGCAGTTCCGTGGTTAGAGTGTTTGCCTAGCAAGCTAGAGCCTCAGTACAAAAAAAAAGTAGCAAAGAAGGGGCCAGGCTGCAGCTGGAGGATCCCCAGGGGCCACAGCAACTGTAGGCTCGCTCTGCAGGGAGGCACGGCTGGGAGGTGGGGAGGCTGGGAGGAGAGCTTGGAAGGTTGGTTGGTTGGTTGATTTTTTTTAAATTTTATTTGAATGGTGTTTGTTTATTGCCGGGGATGAACCCAGGGTCTTGTTTCTTTTGCTTTTTTTTTTTTTGAGACAGAATCTCACACCGTAGCCACTATGCTCTGCTAATACATGAATTTTTGATTCAAGATGCTTTTGACTTACATGGGTTTATCTCAGTGTAACTCCATGTAAGTAGAGAAAGAGCTGTATGTATTAATATAGGAAGGCAATCAGTCCAATATATCTGTATTATGTTGCTCTATGTTATACATAACATGTAAAATAATAGTAATAAATGAATCATATATTTTATTTAATTCGCTTTATCTAAAATATTATTGTTTGTTTGTTTATTTATTGGTGCTGGGGATCGAACTCAAGGCCTTGTGCTTGCTAGGCAAGCACTCTAACCACTGAGCTAAATCCCCAGTCCTAAAATATTATTATTTAAACGTAATCAATGTAAAAAAATTCCTTCCTTCCTTCCTCCTTCCCTCCCTCCCTTCCTCTCCTCCTTCCTTCCTCCCTCCCAGCACTGAGGACTGAACCCAGGGCCTCGCACATGCTGGGCAAACACCGTACTCTGAGCTACAGCCCAGCATTTTGCATTACCTTGAGACAGCATCACCACATTACCTAGGCTGGATCCTTCTGCCTCTGCCTCCCGTGTAGCTGGATCCGGGCGGCACTGCACCCAGCCTCCGTGGGCCTTCTCGGGCTCTCTTCGCGCCTTCTGCCCGCACTTGCCCTTGTGACTTCATGCTGTATCCTCAACATCTCTCTTCCACACCTGACCCCTGGATCCCCATGCCCACCTGGCCGCAGTGTCCTCCCTAACCTCTTCCTCTCGCGTCTCCCCAGCCCAGGGACAAGACCCATCTGAGACCTCAGCTTCTTCCCGCTCCGTCCCTGTTCGGCCCCAGCCCTCCATCCTCTCGTACTTGGACTCCATCTCACCTCTCCTTTGCTCTCCTGGCTGCTCAGTCTGGTTTTCAAAGACCACCCCTTCCCCATTTGCCTTTCACCAGGTGCCGCCTCCTCCAGGAAGTCCTCCCGACTCCCCACTCTCCCGTGATCCCCCTGTGCTTTTGGTGGTATAGTGAATTGAAACCAGGGCCCTCACAATGAGCTCCATCCCTAGCCCTTTTTAAATTTCTTTCGAGATGAGGTCTTGCCAAGTCACTAAATTGTCCAGGCTGGGCTTGAACGTTTGATCTTCCTGCTTCAGCCTCCCAAGTGCTGGGCTCACAAGTGTGCACCAGCACGCCCCACATCCCCATGATCCATCTCTGTTCCTGGCCATCGCCTGGCTTTCCTGGTCTGGAGGTCGTGGCGAAGCCAGGGAGTGCCTCACATGTATGCAGCAGGGAGTAAAGGAAACACTGTCCTCACAGCTCAGTCCCTCGTCCTCTAGGGACGCTCACAGTGGGACCCGAGTGCCCTCCCACAGCAGCCTCCACCTGGCATTGAGCAGCCCTGCCCAAGAAGGAAGTCAGCTGAGAGGTCAGGAGATTGCCAGATCTGCGGTCTGGGGAATGTGCTGGGTCAACAGGGTCGGAAGAGGAAGTGGGCGGGAGGGAAGGGGACGTTCCTGGGTGGTGCATCCTCTGCCCTGTCTGAGCTCCCGCACTGCATCACCCATTTCCTTTTTTTTGGTGCTGGGGATCGAACTCAGGGCCTTCTGCTTGTGATGCTCTAAATCCCCAGCCCCCATCTCCTTTTTTGTTTGTTTGGTGTGAGGGGGTCTCAATAAGTAGTTCAGGCTTGCCTCGAACTTGCGGTGATTCTCCTTCCTCAGCCTCCCAAGTGATGGGATTACAGGTCTGCACCACCACACCGGGTTCATCGGCTCTTCAGACTTTGACAGACCCTCACCCCCGTGCCTCCTGCATCCCACACTGGACTGGGGTCGCTCTGGATGAGAGTGGTCTACATTTTCCAGCAAGCAAGGGAGAAAAAAGAACAAAAAGATCAGTTCAAGTTAATTTTGGGACTATATTTTATTTAGCCCAATAGATTTAAAACAGTATCTGCTCTTCAATATGTGGTTAATATTTTAAAAGTTCATAGGGCTGGTGATGTAGCTCTGTAGTACAGCGCTTGCTTAGCATGTGTGAAAGTCTGTTCCAGCCCACCATTGTAAGAGAAATAAACAAAAGCTTTTTGCATGGTTTCATATATACATATATATATTTTTCTTTTTTTATACTGTCTCTGAAATTCAGCATTAACTTCATACTCAGCGCTTCTTGGCTGAGTGTGGTGGTATCCACGTGTAACTCCAGCAATGAGGGAGGCTGAGGTAGGAGGGTCGCAAGTTTGAGTCCAGTCCGGGCAACCTACTGACTTAGTGAGATCCTGTCTCAAAATAAAAATAAAAAAAGGGCTGGGGGGTGTAGATCAGCATGAAGTCTCTGGGTCCAACTCCTAGTCTCACACGTATGCACGCACATATGTACACACACACACACACACACACACACACACAGAGCATCTCTTCCTAGAAGCTGTTCATTTAAAAGCTCAGGAAATTCTAACATTCAGGCCATCAACAAAATTCTAAACTCTAACAGCCAGAGCTCTGCGTGAGGAGGCGCCAGTGTGCCATTCCAGAGTCCCGTGATTCCAATAGTCTCCAACTCATACTGTAGGATCCCTTGGGCTAGACGTCATTGATTCCAACAGTCTAAGAGTCTGTGGTTCTGACATTCCAGCGTTCAGAGTCTTTGACTGAGATCAGGGCCAGCAACTCTGGCCCCAGTTTCTTTTGTAAATAAAGTTTTATTGGCACACAACCACGCCCATTCCCTTTCTGTGCGCTTTCATGCTACTGGCGCAGAGTTGAGGAGTTGTGTCAAGACCTTGAGTGACCTCTTGACGCACAAAACCAATATATTTACCTTTTTTTCCTCCCAGAAAAACTGGTTTGAATGTCCACACCGTCTTGTGATGAAATTTAATCTCACTGTGAGCTAGAAAGCAGGTGGAAATGTAATCTAACCGTGGCATTTGGAGTGGGAGTTTTCAGGGTAATTAAGGTTAAGTGGGGCCATCGGTGCAGGGGCTCTAATCCAATGGGCTATGGCTTTCTCAAGGAGATAGAGATCTGAGCTTGCTCACCACTGTGGGATACCGTGGGCAGCCCTCATTAGATGTTCCCCTGCCCTCAGCTTTGAATCTTTTGAAACTTTCAGCCTCCAAAACTCTAAACTGAGTAAACCTTCATTCTTTATAAATCAACCAGTTTATGGTATTTAGTTATAGCAACAGAAAGTCCACTAAAAAGCCAGATAGTAACTTCATGAGACCCTCTCTCAAAATAAAAAGTGGGCTGAGGATGTGGCTCAGTGCAAAGACTTTGGGTTCCTTCTCTAGTGCTCCCCTACAAAAGGACAGATACTAACCCTTGCAATTCAAAGATTCTGAACTGTGGTTTCTCAGATGTTTATGATTGCTTTGCATCTTATACATGTGTTAAGCCAATCTTTTTCATGCAATAAATATTGCATATATTTTGTTCTATATTATATTGTTCAAAAGAAGAAAAAAAAAAAGAAAGAGACTATAGTTCCACATCTTAACCACACCCCCCACCCCCAGCTCTGATTCTGTGAGGTTGAACCCTAAAAAACAGCCAAAATTCAGCCTCTTATGGGGTGATAACAGTTATGTATTTTTTGCTTCTGAATAGTTGTGGTACACGCATATTATTTTTCCATGCTACTGAGGATCAAACCCAGAGCCTTCTCACTGAGCTATGTCCTCTGCTTTTTTTTAAATGTTAATTTTGTGACAAGGTCTCACTAAGTCTGCAATTTGTCCAGGCTGGGCTCAAACTCACAATTCTCCTGCCTCAGCCTCCCAGAGTGCTGGGATTGCAGGTGTGCATCACCACACCCTGCACACATCCTAGTGTTTATTCTAAGTGGAGTTTGGTACATTCACGAGTTGTGCAACCATTTGCTATTTAGTTCCAGAATCTTTTCCTCACTCTGAAAGGCAACCTTGTATTTCTAGCACTCCCTCCTCCTCCCCCACTTCTTCCTCCACGGAAGCTACCCTTGTCTCTGTCGATCTGTCAAAATTTAACCTACAAAAATGGCAACATTCTACAGTCAGCTTGATCACCTTCTAGGATGTTCTTGCTCTAAGTTTCTCCTGGGAGAAACTGGCCGGTGAGCTGGAACCTACAGAACCCCCGGCCTGCAGGGCCCGCCTTTGGGCCACAGCACATCCAGGACCCCCGGGAAGAGCCACCCACTCTGGGGACCCCGGAAAAGCTCCACCACCAGGATGGGATGCACAGAGCCTGCAGATGCAGCCCAGCCGCCTGCCTCGATGGCTTCCACCCTCATCTTTCTCTGACCAGGAAATGTTCCCTTGGGACGGACGGGCAGGTTGGCAATGAGGGTGTTTGTCCCCATGGTGGGCCAGGCTCCACCAGGACAGCGTCACCCAGAGAGGGGAAGGGAGACTTCCGCTCAGAGGGTGACTCTCAGCTCCTTGACTTAGAAATGACTTCCTCTAAGGACATGATTTTATTCCCTAAATGACGGCAGAAACATGATCATATCCCTCAACCCCCTCAGCACAAAGGGAGAAACACAAGCTCAAAAAACTGCTGAGGACAGAGGTTCCGAAGCTGGGGTTGCAGCCACTTCCTCTTGCTAAGCCTGCGTTGTGTGTGTGAGTGCATTTTAGTAATATTCTGGTCTCTGTTGCATGTTTTGTTTTGTTTTTGAAACAAGGTAGTTCAGGCTGGCCTTGAACTCATTATGTAGCTCAGTCTGGTCTTGAACTCAGCAATCCTCCTGCCTCAGCCTCCTAAATACTTGGATTATAGGCATGCACCACCACACCCAGCCTAAAGGTGGAGAATTGAGCCCCAGTTTGGGGATAGCACTGAGAGTGCTGGGCAGCTGCCTGGGTCTGACACAGAGACGGAGACAAAGGTGCGGGACACGGTTGGCTCTCCGCCCATCTAGCCCTCTCTGGCCCTGTGGCCACCCTGTGACTGGGGGATGGTGAGTCACAGGAGGAAATCAGGACAAGCACGCCCTGGCCGGGAAGAGGCTGCGCCAAATTTTCCTGGGCAGGAAGGTTTGTGGGCTGTGGGGTGGCGGAGCCTGGGAAACGCGGCTCATCTCCTGGAATCCACCAACCTCGGCAGCGTCCTGCCTGTGGGCCTGGGTAGTACTCCCCAAGGGACATTTGGCTAAACTGGGGACCCTCTTGGAAGACACGGTAAGGATGGGGAAATAATGGGGAAGGAGGAAGGAGGTGTTTCATGATCTCGGCCTCTTCTGTTTGTTTGAGACAAGGTCTCCCTACGTAGTTCAGGCTGGCCTTGCACTCACTGTGTAGCCCAGGCTGGCCTGGAGCTCATGGCAATCCTCCTGCCTCAGCCTCCCAAGTCTGGGATGTTAGGTGTTTGTCACCACACCTGGCTCCTGCAGGGATTCTTGCAGCTGGCTGGGAACCCATCAAAAGGTAGCCTGCCAGGTGAGCAAGCTTCTATCCGGCAAGTGGCCTTCCTGAGATGGCGTCGCACAGCTCAGCTGACGTTCAGCTCCGCACAGAACAGGCCGTACAACTGGTGACCTTGTTTTCTTCTTTTGGAGACGGAACTCAGGACTCCACACTTGCTAGTCAAGCACTCCACCCCCAAGCCACACCCAGCCTTGTGACTTTCCCGAGTTGATGGCTCCCATGTATCCAGCCCTAGCGTGAGCCTCATCCCCATCCCCGGTGTCCCATAGAGTACCTTTTTTTTTTTTTTTTTTTTTAGAAATATGGTCCTACTATGTTGCAGGCTGGCTCTCAACTCCTGGGCTCAAGTGATCCTCCTGCCTCAGCCTCCTGAGTAGCTAAGACTACAGGGTCACCACTGTGTCCAGCTCCTTTGCTTGTTTTTGAGCTTTGTATGAATAGACTCATTTGTACAGTTTTTTGTGTGCCTGACTTCATCAACACGATACCACCTGAGTTCTTGTTTTTGTTTTTGTTTTTGGTGCTGGGGATCAAACTCAGGGCCTTGTGCTTGCTAGGCAGGTGCTCTAACCACTGACCTAAATCCCCAGCTCCACCACCTGTGTTCTTGTTGTGGTTCATCCATCCATAAGGTGTAGTCCCTGCTGCATGGCTACACTGGGTGCTGGGGTGAGTGTTCGAGTGTCCCCAGCTTGGGTGGCTGGCGACAGCCCAGCGTATGTCTTCACTGAGCAGGAGGTGGTGGCTTGGCAAGGGCGAGGGGCAATGGGCCGGGGCAAGGGGTCCCAAGCTCCGCTCCACACTTTTATTGAGCACCTACGCTGTGCTGGCCCTGGCCCTAACCGTCCTCAGAGATGATCTTTATCACCCCCATTTCCTGCCCCAGGTCCTGCTCCAGTGTCCCCAGGGCAGGAGTTCCAGTGAAGCCAGCGAGGGACAAGCCTGGGGACATGGACCAGGAAGTTTCAGACAGCCCAGCTCTGTCTCGCTGAGTCTCAGTTTGCTCCCTCATCTTTTGCTCCCAAGACAGGGAATGAGTACCTGCTGCGTGTCGGGGCCTGTCCTGTCCTAGATGCCGGGCACACAAAGGGCCCAGCGGGGCAGGGCCCAAGCAGACGGGGCCAAGTTTTCAGGCAGGAAATGGGGGTGATGATGATGGCATTGATGTTCTGGGAATGGGGGATGGAACCGTGTTCCTCTCCGAGCGTAGTTAGGGCCGTGTCCAGCACAGCATAGGTGCTCAATAAATTCCTTCTATTATTTACTTATTTTTTTCTTTTTGTTTTTTTGAGGCTGTATCATTCAGGATGCGCTTGTACTCACTATGTGGCCCAGGCTGGCCTCCAACTGGTGCTGATCCTGCCTCAGTCTCCTGAGTGCTGGGATGACAGCGTATACCACCACACACGGCTTCCTGCTAGTTTTTACAGCACCCTCTACAGCAGGTCCACTCTGACTGCCTTTATAGGAGCCAGAAGCACAGAGAGGCAGAGACTTGGCCAAAGGCCACACAGCTGGGGAGGGCCTGAGTTTATTTATTTTAGTTTTTGGTGCTGGGGAGCAAACTCAGGGCCTTGCGCTTGCTAGGAAGGTGCTCTGACCACTGAGCTAAATCCCCAGCCCCCGGGCCTGCGTTTCTAAGAGCTGTGCTTGTTTCCTGCAGGGGTGAAAATAGCCGGACAGCAGCGCCCTAGGCCCAAACGCACAGAGCTGTGGCCTGGCCCCTCACTGCTTGCCCCCGCCGCCAGGCAGGCAGTGTCCCCACTTCCTTCCCATCCTTCCTGCTGTACCTCTTCAGAGGGAGCGCTAGGCAGTGACAGTTGTGTGGAGGCCCAGGGCCTGACCGGGGTGCGGTGGGGTCTGTGCCTGGTCCTGCGCCTGGTCCTGGCGACCACGGCCTGGCTGGGTCTTGCCAGGTGGGTCAGGGAGCCATGCAGTGGCTCACTGTGCAGGGCGGAAGGGAGAGAGCTGCGGCTGGCACCGCAGTCCCAGAGGCCAGGTCTGCTCGGGGCCATGGCACTCCCAGATCCAGGGATGAGGACAGCCCAGCACTGTTTGACAACTCAGCTCTTTTTTGTTTTGTTTCTTTTTTGTGATGCTGGGGATTGAACCCAGGAGCGCTTTGCCACTAAGCCATTTTTCTTTTTTATTTTTGAGACAAGGTCTTTCTATGTAGCCCAGGCTGACCTTGGATTGTGGCAATC
Source organism: Hystrix cristata (assembly GCA_004026905.1). Taxonomy (NCBI): domain Eukaryota; kingdom Metazoa; phylum Chordata; class Mammalia; order Rodentia; family Hystricidae; genus Hystrix; species Hystrix cristata. Next base: position 25,598 of record PVJO010009946.1, read on the forward strand.
CTCCTGCCTCAGCCTCCAGAGTAGCTGGGATGACAGATGTGCTCTACCAGGTGTGGCTGGAAAACTCAACCGTTGTCTGCTTACCTGAGTGATTTTAGGTGAGTTAACCTCTGTGCCTCAGTTTGCTGATTTGCAGAATGGGTTTCCAGAGATAGTATCAAAGTCAGGGGACTGGTGAATCATGGTACAGCATTTAAAGCTGCCTGGAGCAATACCTGGTAGGTGACAGAGCGCGCTATAAATAGTGGCTTCTAAACCAGGTGAAGTGGCGCATGCCTGTAAACCCAGGACTCAGGAGGCTGAGGCAGGAGAATCACCATGAGTTCAAGGCCAGCCTGAGCTGCACAGTGAGACCCTGTCTCAAAACAAACAAACAATATATGGATGAAGAACCAAGATAAATACTTTGGTCGTGAATACATGTTAACGTTTTCCCCTCTTGGTGCATATTCAGATTCTAATATTTATTTATTTTATTTTATTAAATTTTGATTTTTGAGACAGGGTGTTCCTACGATGCCCAGGCTGGCCCTGAACTCCTAGGCGCAAGCAATTCTCCTGCCTCAGCCTCCCCGTTAGCTGGGACTATAGGCCATGTGGTACCACACTCAGCCAGATCCAACGTTTTAAATTCTAGAATTTCAGGTTGCTAACAGATGGATGTTCTGTATTTCAGAACTCTCTAGAATATCATTGTCCAATAAGGTAGTCACTAACCACAGGCAGCTTTTTTTTTTTTTTTAATCCAAGTACTGGGGATGGAACATGGCCTTTGCACTGAGCTACATCCAGCCCCTTTGTAAACTGTTCGAGACAGGGTCTTGTTAAATCGTCAGAACGCCCAGACTGGGTGTGAACTTTCGATCCTCCTGCCTCAGTCTCCTGAGTGCTGGGATTACAGCTGTGTGCCACCACGCCCGGCAATATTTAAACTTCTAAAGCAAACGTGAGCTGGCTTCCCTCGGCCCACATTCCCAGGCCTGCAGTTTCTCCATCCCGTTCCTCTCCCTTCTAGGCGTCTGGGGCCCGAATGGAGAACTCCTCTCTCAGCTACGAGTTCGAGTACGGAGATTACGGGGACCTTCCGGACGTGCCCGTGGACTGCTCCGGCGGCGCCTGCCTGGCCGTCGACACCCCCCGCGTGGGCCCGCTGCTGCTCTTCGCCGCCGTCTTCCTGGTGGGGGTGCCGGGCAATGTCATGGTAGCCTGGGCGTCGGGCAGGCGGGCCGGCCGCGGGCCCGGCGCCATCTGGTTCCTGCACCTGGCGGTGGCCGACCTGCTCTGCTGTCTGGCGCTGCCGCTGCTGGCCGTGTCCGTGGCGCGCCGGGGCCACTGGCCGTTCGGGGCGCTGGGCTGTCGCCTGCTGCCCGCGGCCGTGCTGCTGTCCATGTTCGCCCGCGTGCTGCTCCTGGCGGCCCTCAGCGCCGACCTCTGTGCGCAGGCGCTCGGCCGCGCCGGGTGGGCCGGGCCGCCGCGGGCTCGCGGGGCGCAGGCGGCCCGGGGGGCGGCCTGGACGGCGGCCGCGCTGCTGACGGTGCCCTCGGCGCTGCACCGCCGCCTGCACCGGGAGCCCTTCCCCGCCCGGCTGGAGTGCGTCCTGGACTACGGCGGCTCGAGCGCCGTGGAGGGCGCGGTGACCGCCCTGCGCTTCTTCTGCGGTTTCCTGGGGCCCCTGGTGTTCGTGGCGGGCTGCTACGCCCTGCTGCTGCGCAGAGCTGCCCCGCGTTGCTGGCCGCTGGGCGCGGCCGTCGTGGTGGGCTTCTTCGTGTGCTGGGCCCCCTACCACCTGCTGGGGCTGGTGCTGGCCGCAGCCGCCCCGCACTCCGCGCTGCTGGCCCGGGCCCTGCGCGCCGAGCCTTGGGTCGTGGGCCTGGCCCTGGCTCACAGCTGCCTCAACCCCTTCCTCTTCCTGTATTTCGGGCGAGCTCAACTCCGCAGGTCGCTGCCAGCTGCGTGTCGCTGGGCCCTGCGTGAGTCCCAGGACCAGGAGGACAGTATGGTCGGCAAGATGTCCACCAGCCAGGAACTGATGTCAGAGATGGAGGTGTAGACGAGGAGGACACTAGCGGTAATCTCCCGGCCCGTCTCACACAGCGAGCTTCAGGTAGAACTGGATCCAGGGACTCAGCAATGTCTTCATTTCATTCATTCGTCGGACAAATATTCATTGTGCACTTGCTGTGTGCAAGCCTGGACAGAATTACTGTGGTACAGTGGTGGCCACGACAGATACAGGAGCTGACGTTCTGCTGGAGGAAAATGGACAAGATGCAAACAAAGGCGTGAGGACTAAGTCAAGGGTGGTGAATACTATATACAATACCCAAGGGGGACAAAGAGGCCTGGGTGGGGCAGAATAAGTCAGTCCAGCAATGACTCTCAGGTAAGGCAAAAGCTGAGCCAAAACCTGAAGGAGGGAGAGAGGAGTCATGCTTACATCTGGGGCAAAGTTGTTCCAAGCAGCAGGAACAGCATGTGCAAAGGCCCTGGGGCAGGCTGGGTATAGCTCAGGCATAGCTCTCTTGCCTAGTGTGTCCCCTGAGACATTTGAGACAAACTTATACTCAAAAATTGTATGTTGTTTAGCTGAAACTTAAATTTACTGAGCATTCTGTGCTTTTTTCGTACATTAGGCAACCTGATTTTGAGCAGAGTGGGTCAGTCTGCCTTAAATTTTAATAAGATCCTCTGCTTGCTGAGGGAGACTGCACTATGGTGGGAGAGGGTGAGGAGCCTAGTGAGGAGGCCACTGCAAAGTCCAAGAAGGAGGTGAGCACAACTTGGACCAGAGTAAGCAAGCAGAGGACTGGGAGGCTGGCAAGAAGGAAGAGCACGTCCAAGCCCCTCAGGTAGGCATTCAAGGCTCCCCTGCACAGTGCTCGCAGACCCTTAGCAGATGGAGCGATGGCCCCCAGTGATGTCTCCATCACAGTCCCTTGAGCCTGTGAGGACGGGACGTTACCTGGCAGAGGGACTCTGCAGATGTGACCAAGTTAGTGATTTTGAGACCATCCAGATGGACCCAGGTCAACAGAGTGGTCCTTGAAAGAGAAGGACAGGAAGTCTGGGTCAGCAGCAGAGATGTGGTCAGAGTGACATGAGGAGGCAACACTTGCCACGCAACACAGGTGGCCTCCTGAGAAAAAGCTGTGAGTTTGATTCTCTGGAGCTTCCAGGAGGGGCCCAGCCCTGCTGGTGCTTGGACTTCAGACATGAGATCTGCAAAACTTTAAGAAAACACGTTGTATTTTTTGTTTTGTCTTGTGATTTCTTGAGACAGGGTCTCACTATGTAGTTTAGGCTGGGTCTAGAAATCACTATGTGGCCCAGGCTGGCGTGGAACTTGAGACAATCCTTCTGCTCAGCCTCCCAAGTGCTGGGATCACAGGTATGTGCCACCATGCCTGGCTCTATTAGTCACTTTTATGTTTCTATCACAATATGCTTGGTATAGGCTACCCATGGAAAAAGAGATTTGCTTGGCTCATGGTATAGGAAGCTGGAAGTCCAAACAGCCTAGGGCAGGCTTGTGTGAGGGATCCCATGGCCAACCTACCCCATGAGAGAGAGCCAGGCACAGCATGTGTAGGAGAAGACACATTACCTCCCAGACCAGAAAGTGGGGTGGGGTCAGGTTTGCTGCCTTTATCTCAGACAGCCAATGAGAATCAAGTACCCCCCCAACCAATGACCTGAGAACCTCTTGCTAGGCCTCACCCCTTAAAGGTCCCACAGCACCTCCCACTAGCACAACTCCAGCACCAGGCATCCAGTTGCATGGACCTTAAGCATCAGGACACAATAATTTCTTACGCAAACCATCAGAAGACAATTCTCACAAGAAGCTGGAAACAGGGTGCAATGTCTCATTTTATAACCCGAGCCCAGGGATCTGCCCAGGATCACGCAACAAGGACACTGGAAAGCTGGAATTTGATCCCAGTTTTACTTGACTACAGTGTTTATGCTCTTTGTTACCAAAATTTTCCTTCGAGGCTTCACTCAAATGACACCTCTGACAGCGAGCCCTCCCTGATTTCTGCCCCTCCCAGGGAGAAGCATCTGCCTTTCTCTGAATCCCTGGGACGCAGGTTTCCAGCTAAACTATAAATTCCCAAGAATTCTGTCTCTCCTCTCATCTTATGAATTAGAAAGAACCAAATTTTCATGATTCATCTGTACCCTGTTTTTCCAACTAGTCTGTAGGGTCTCTGAAGGTGGTGGCCCCACTCTTAATATCTCTTTTTACTTTATCTGACACAAGAACACATATTAGTTCTCACAATACATGCTTTATTCCTTACTATTTTATTCAGAATTATGCATGAATTGCCAAGACCAAGGCTGTCTTGTACCGTGGCTGCTTCCCCTGGATAATCTACATAGTTACCTGAAAATTGGGAAAACTCTCACTTTAATCCATTAGGGCCGGGTGCCATTTAGGAGGGAAATTTGATAACATCTTTTGTGGGCTTTGAAATTTTTTTTATTTCATTAACCTTTAGCTAATTAAAAAAAAAAAGAATCAATTTTGTGGGTTCATCCAAATGTATTTCTATGCAATCTTATGTAAGAGTCCCTTGATCATTAAGAAATAATTTTTTTTTTTGGTTATCGCAATGCCTCCTTGTTTGTTCTCTGTGACATCTGTGGGGTTTGTTATTTTTGTCCTGGGGACTGAACGCCGGGCCTTCACGCTGAGCTACATCATCAAGCCCTTTCTGTTCCATATTTTAAGATTTTAAGGCAGGATTTTGCTCTGTTGCTAAGTTGCCAGGGTTGGGCTAAACTTGCAGTCTTCCTGCCTCAGTCTTCCAGAGCGCTGGGGTTACAGGCATGTGTCACCACAGCCAGCTTTGCTTGTCTTTTTAACCATAGTAACATTGGTTTCCTTAAATTTTCAAAGAACTGTGTCTCAACGATTTTTCCACGAATTAGTCTCAAGTATGCTACTCATGCTACTCCTGATAGCTTGTCTTCTCAATTTCATATCTGTTGTTTAGTTCCTCCCATTTTCCTCTTTAAAAATCGTAGTTCTGGGTTTGGGTATTTAGGTCAGTGGTAGAGTCGTTGCCTAGCCAGCACAAGGCCGAGCTCAACCTCCAGCAACCCCCCCAAAGTCGTAGTTTTGTTGTTGTTTTTTTTTTTTTTTGAGATAGGGTGTCACCAAGTAGTCCAGGATGACTTTGAGCTCACTATGTAGCCCACGCTAGACTCAAACTCACTATGAGCCTCCTGCCTCAGCCTTCTGAATGCTGGCATCATGCCCGGCCCTAAAAATTGTATTTGTTGTTGGGAAATTTTAAGCAGTGCGCTTAGTTCATCTCTTTTGATAATGTACCAGGTGGCTTCTCTCTGTTTGAATTGTTTCCCAAGCGTTTGGTAATTATCAAACTTCTTACTTATGCCTTACATCTACAAGGGCGACAAAATTCGCACGCATGCGCACAGACGTGGGGTTTTGGAAAGTAATTGGATCACGGGGGCCACCCGTACAGATCGGCTGTTGGGAGGTGGGGCCGGTGAGAGGCGGGTCTCTGGGGGCGTGGCCCGGAAGGGTTTCTCCTCCCTGGCTCCTCCCATCTCTCTGTGCTTCCTGGAGGTCGGTCGTGATGCGAGCCACCTTTTCTGTCAGACCCTTCCAGCGCACCTGCCAGCTTGGCGCTGGCTGCTCTGGACTGAAAACTGGAGCCAAAATAAACCTCTGCTCCTTTAAGTTGTGGGTGTCGGGTATTGTGTCTCAGTGCCAAGGAAGTGACTAAGACCCCACTTAACATACCCGCCTGACGTCCAGTACATATTTCGAACTAATACAAGTTGAGGATCCCCAGTGTGGAAATCCAAAATCCAAAATGCCCCCAAATCTAAAAAGAGCACAAGTGGGAAACATCTGACATCTTGTGATGGGTTTCAGCCACAGTATACAAAAATATTGCGTAAGTCGGGCATGGCGGTGTGCTCCTGTCATCCCGGCACTCGGGAGGCTGAGGCAGGAGGATCGCTGCAAGTTCGAGGCCAGCCTGAGCTACATAGCGAGAACCTGTCTCAAAACAAACAAAAAACAACCCCCCAAAATGCAGGGTCTTCCAGACACCAGTCAGCAGCCAAGCCCCCTGGTTCTCCCAGAGTCTGCTCACCAGCCCCTCCGGACTCGCTAACTACGACCGCGCCTCCCCACAGGCGACCTTCCTGGCCTCCTTTTCTCTCCTTGGTCCCCTAGGGGTCCGCTGGAGCGAGAGGACCCTGCTGGAGTCTCAGGCAGCCCCCGTCTCCCTCGCGCCCCTCCCCGCCAGCCTCCGCCTGTGGCTCCTGCTCCAAGCAGATGGCCGTGTCACTTGCTGTGACATCCATCCCCTCCTTCAGCTTCTCCGTTCTGGAGCCCACACCGTGTCCCATGTCACTTAGTACACCCGCGGTTTCCTCTTCCTAGAATGCTTCCCCTCCAGATGTCCCCAAGGATCACACTTTTTTCAGTTCTCTGCTCAGATAGTCCCTCCCCACGCCGGGGCTTGAAACCAGGGGCTTTACATCCCTATGAAACATTTTTAATTTTGAGACAGGGTCCTGCTAAGTTACCTAGGCTGGGCTCAAACTTGGAATCCTCCTGCCTCAAACTCCCAGAGTGTTGGGATTACAGGTATGTAAGCCTGGCACATCTATGACTACAGAGGAGTCACTTTTCTCATTCATTTAGTCATTCAACAAACACTTGCCACCATGCACTCAGCCTCTGGCCTTGTGGATGCTGGAAAACCCCGAGCCACCAATACAAAAATGGCCCCTGCTTTGGGCCCTGGGCATTGAGTTCGATTGGAATGATCACTACTTTAATAGTGCCTCCGCTCCCTCGCTGGGTTAAAACCCCAGCGTCGCGGAATCCTGGTGCCGGTATGTGGGGACAGGAGCGCAGCGCGGGTCAGAGGCATTCGCGAATCCCTACCGCAATTCCTCGTTCGGCCGCTAGCAGGCGCAGTCACCTGAAGCTCCGACCTAAACTGCGGGAGGGGGGCGGTGGGAGGTGCTGTGTGCAGGCGCAGAGTGAGTCTTGCCCGGTCCGCCGCTCCCCACTGGTTGCTCCATCAGCGGAGGGACGGGGCGCGGTCGGACGGTAGGACGCATGCGCAGACCTGGCTTCTCGCGCGCGAGGGCGCTTGGCACCGGAAGTTGAGGCATCCGCGCCTGTGGGTGAGGTGAGGGGGCGGGACCCACGGCCCTGTGGCGGCGGCAGGAGTGGGATCCGGGACCGGTTGAGGGTCCGGAGGGGAGCCTGAGAGGAGGGGAAACTGGGAGGAAGCCGAGGGCCGGCGGGAGCCACAGCAGGGGAGCCTGCGCGTCCCTGGGAAGGCCCGGGGTCGCGAGACCTGTCACTGGAGGAAACGGCGGCGCGAAGAGACGCCCGGGAAAGCTGAGGGACCGAGAGGCAGGACATGGAGAGCGGAGGGAGCGGAGAGCTGGGAGACGCGGGGCAGGCGGCGCGCTGTGGCCCGCACTCGGAGGTCGAGGCAGGTGGATCCCAAGTGTGAGTTCAGCCTGGGCTGTTTAGCGATTTAGTGAGACGCAATGTCGAAATAAAATATAGGCCAAGTCGGGTGTGGTGGTGCACGCCTGTAATCCCAGCACTAAGGAGGCTGAGGCTGGGCCACATAGTGAGTTCAAGGCCAGCAGGAACTACACAGCAAGACCATCTCGAAAACAAAAACAAAAAAAACATAGGCTGGGGATGTAGCTCAGGGTGAAGGTCCCGAGTTCAGTTCCCAGTATCACAAAATGCAAAACAAAAAGGAGAAACTAGAGAAACTGTGAGTACCAGGTGCCTCTGCGTCAGGCTCCCGGGGACCACATGGTCCCACCGTGAACTTGGGAGATGGAAGGAAATGTAGAAAGGTCAGCGTGGACAAGGACTGGGTCATGGAGAGAGATATGGAAAGGTGGAGACAAGGAACAGGGAGAACATGATAAAAATTGGAAAGGATAAACTGAGTATGGTGGTGCACGTGTGTAATCCCAGCACTTGGGAGGCTGAGACAGGAGGATAGCAGTGAGTTTGAGGCCAGCCTGGGCTACATGGCAAAACCCGTACCCCCCAACCCCTTGAATTGGAAATGATGTAGCATCATGCTGGAAAATGGAGGAAGGAAGTGGAGCTTGAGATTCTAGATTTGAGTTCCTCCCCTGCCTCAACTTGCTTACCCTGTCTGGCTCAGCACCTCCCAGCGATGTGAGGAAAGTATGATTTATTTATTTATTTATTTATTTTTTTGGTGCTGGGGATCGAGCTCAGGGCCTTGTGCTTACTGAGCAAGCACTCTAACCACTGAACTAATCCCCCAGCCCCGGAAAGTATGATTTAGAACACAGGTGTGTTGATGTGAATAAGCAGTGTTAGCCATTGTTGAAGCTGCAGACCCCTGGGAGACAGTATATTAGATGGAGAGATGCAGAGATGGTCAGACAGAGAGGACCAGGAAGCAGATATAGAACTAGGAAGATTCAAACAAGAAATGGGACAGACAGGTGGAACTCTGAAGAGCAAAGTTAGAGAAAGAAATGGTTGGATTCCAGAGAAAATCAGACAAAGATAGAATCGGATAGCGGAAAAGAATTGAGATGGTAAAGTGAATTGAAAAACAGACCTGAGGTGTGAAGATGGAGAGAAGAAAACAAAGCTGCTAGGGAACTGGAGCTTGGGAGGAATAGGTGGACAGATAAGAGATGGCTGGAGACACAGAGACTGAGCATCTATCCAGGTGATCGAAAGCTTAATAGATGGTGAGAGGGATGGGGACACTCAGGCCTGGTAGCTAGTAGCCTAAGAGAAACCTTCTCCTGCTCAAGGCCTTTGACCTCTGAGAACATGGCTTGGGGACATCTCTGAGAAGCTCTCTGAGGCCTCACTCTCCTTTCTCCCAGAGCAGGAGTTCCACCTGCAGCTGTCCCTTGAGAGGTTGAAGGCAGAGTGGGTGGAGGCATTGTTGGTACCATCCTGAGGGTGGTTCTTGGCCTTTTGTGTCATTTTCAGGTCCTGCGTTCCTTGTTCCTCTTTCTTTTTCCCTGTGTTGGTGTCTGTTACTGTTGCAGAAAGTACTGAACCTGAATACTGGCTGCTGTTTCTCTTCTGTGTGCCAGGCGAGGGCATAGACATTTCAGTGTTCTCAGAGGGAGAGTCCTCATTGCATGCATGGAAACCACCTCAAAGAAATTGATTTGCAGCCAGGTGTGGTGGCACATGCCGGTAATCCCAGCACTTGGGAGGCTGAGGCAGGCGGATTGCTGGGAGTTCAAGGCCAGCCTGGGCTACATTACATAGTGAGACCCTGTCTCAAAAACCACACCAAAAAAAGTTCACTTGCAGGTGGTCACACACCTTCCTAGTGAGTGATGAGATTCCAACCAACACCTGCCTGTCTCCAGATCCTACACACAGATGAAGGCTCTGGATCCCTTAGGGTCCTAGGCCCCTTTAAAAATTAGTAATACTAGGGAGGCTGAGGCAGGGGTATCAAAAGCTTGAGGCTATCACGAGCAATTTAGCAAGGCCCTGTTTTAAGAAGGGTTGGAGCTCAAGGCCATCAAATTTTCCTCCAGAAAATTGCATATACAAGGTATACTCTTTATTAGGAATTTTTCAGTTGAGAATCGTGAACCCAACTTTAAAAGGCTTTTTTTTGTAGCCAAGAAGTGGGGAGTTGAAGCTGTGACCATTAAGTGATGTTGCCATGCTTCTTTCACCATCCCCACCCTCCGTAGTTGCACAGGGACTACCCTTGTTTGTGTCATGTGCCTCATTGTGCCCATAGGCAGGGTTTTTCTAGGGTAGGTTTCCGGGAAGGACCAGAACACCCCAGAGTTACTACTACAAAAAGCCCCAGGTTTATATCAAACTTGCCTGGTTACTTCCTGTTCAGTAGGCGTGAATTCTAGAGACAAGCCCTGATTGGCCCTGACTGGTTCATGTGTCCACTTAGCAGACCAATAACTGATTAAGAAGAGAGTAGAGTACTGTGATTGGTCAGGACTTTGTCACTGCCCAACCAGTATGTATTGTCTGACTCAGAGGCTACCAGGACCGTGTGCAATTGAAGGAAGGTGGATACTGTTAAAAAGATGGAGTAGGAGAATATGGCAGGCAGGCAAAACAATACAGACAAAGCAGTAATACAGTTTTCCATGTATTTCGAGGGGCTTCCAGGGTCCTGACTCACAGACCTCAGATTAAGGACCCTATGTCCCTCTTTATTGTGTCACCTGTCTTGTGGTAGCTGCCTGTTATGGTTTATGTCTAGATGGCCCCTGAAGCTTCATGTGCTCATAGGTGGGGCTTTGGAAGGTGATTGGATCCTGAGGGCCTAGGCCGACTTGCTGTTAGGAGGTGGGGCCTGGGAGTGTGGCCTGTAAGTCTAGGTCTGCCTCCCTGGCTCCTTCTGTTGCTCTTGCTTGGCCATGTGTGACCCACATAGGTCTTGCGTCAGGGATCCTCTCCTCCAGCGGTCCTTTCCCAGTTCCTAAGCACGGCCCCAGCCACTGTGGTGCCACAGTGTGGAGATGTAGTGACGTGTGTCTCATGTGACTCAGCCATCTGAGGGCTCAGGTGGTCCTATTACCTCCTTTTCCTGGCTCAATGCTTGAGAAATTGGTGTCTGGTACATGTTCCTAAAAATGAACAGATGTCTTCTGTCTTCTCCACCAAGCGTCTAGGGCCTGAAAACCCAGGATGAACTTGCATCCCTCTGGGAGGTTGCTGTAGGAGTCCTGGACACCTGCTGTCACACGTGGTGGTCACTACCAGGAAAGAGAAGGAAAATCAGCTCTTTGAAGAGAAAGTGGCTCCTGATTGCCAGGCTGGCCTGTTACTGCTGCGTGTAGGAATGGATGAGAATATCAGGTCTAGGTGATCCGAACTGAGGCCCGCTTTTTGACGGCGTTGTGGGTCACAGCATGGCTCATCCCAGGACCAGGGAGGGCAGGGATCACCGGGACCACCGCCACCAGGCTCCCAGTGAGAAAGAGGACCCTGAGAACTGGGACTGGGATTGTCCAGAGACGCGTCGCCTCTTCGAGGATGCCTTCTTCCGTGATGAGGATTACATCCGTCAGGGCTCTGAGGAGTGCCAGAAGTTCTGGGCCTTCTTTCAGCGCCTGCAGCGCTTCCAGAATCTCAAGACTTCCAGGAAGGAGGAGAAAGACCCCGGGCGTCCTAAACACTGTGTCCCGGCCCTGGCTGACTTGCCTCGCACCTATGACCCGCGCTATCGCATCAACCTCTCCGTCCTTGGCCCTGACACTCGGGGCACCCGGGGACTGGGGAGTCGCCTGCCCCCAGAAAGAGTGTCAGAGTTCCGCCGGGCCCTGCTGCACTATTTGGACTTCGGCCAGAAGCAGGCGTTCGGGCGTCTGGCCAAGCTGCAGCAGGAACGGGCAGCCCTGCCCATTGCGCAGTACGGGAACCGCATCCTGCAGACCCTGAGGCAGCACCAGGTGGTGGTGGTAGCTGGGGACACGGGCTGTGGCAAGTCCACCCAGGTGCCCCAGTACTTGCTGGCTGCTGGTTTTAGCCATGTGGCCTGCACCCAGCCCCGGCGAATTGCCTGCATCTCCCTGGCCAAGCGTGTTGGCTTCGAGAGCCTCAGTCAGTATGGGTCCCAGGTGAGTGGGAGGTGCCAGGTTCCCAGCCACTATGGGACATCTTTGGGGAATAAGTTGGTTGTGCATGTGACAGTATCAGTAAACTACCCTTTGACCTGGAGATGGTTACGCTAGAGCTTTAGCTACAGATTCGCTTGTATGTTGTCCAAATGACAAAGGTGCTAGTTACCTAGCGTAGCACTTTTTTTTTTTTAATTTCCAAGAATATGTATTGGTACATTGTATACATAGTGATCACATTCATTGTACCTGTACATGATACATCTTGGTTTCCCCCCAGTACAGCACTTTAATAGCAAAAAGTAAGGAACATTATAATGCTCATCATCGTTTTTCTGAGCAGGCCTTTAAAAAATTCATTATTAAAAAATAAATGAGTAAATAATTCAAAAAAATAAATAAATAATTCATTATTGAAGAAACTCCCTTCTTCCTCCCTCCCTCCTTTCCTATTTCTCTCTCCCCCTTCCCTTCCCTTCCCCTTCCCATCCCATTTCCCCTTCCTTCCTCTTTTCCTTCCTCCCTCCCTCCCTCCCTTCCTCCCTTCCTTCCTTCCTTCCATCCTTCCTTCTGTGCTGAGCATGCAACCCACACACTAAGCAAATGCTCTACCACTGAGCTACATCTTCAGGCTGACCCTTTCTGAATAATGATCTCTAGGGTTCCAGTCCTGGTTCTACCATTTAACAAGTTTTTGTTGTTGAAGTTGTCACTCTAAGAGAAAAGAGTACACCTATCTGGGTGAAGGCTGTAGCTCAGGGCTAGTGTGTTTGCTTACCATGCACCAGTCCCTGGGTTCCAGCCCCAGACTGCAGGGGAAGGAAGGTGCACACATCCTAAGCATGTAGCTCAGTGACTTTTCACTAATTGAATATACTGATGTAACCAGTATCCAGATTTAAAAATTTTTGTTTTTTGTTTTTTGTGGTGCCGGGGATCGAACTCAGGGCCTTGTGTGTGCAAGGCAAGCACTCTAATCACTGAGCTAAATCCCCAGCCCAAGATTTAAAAATTTAAATATATCTGAGAACCCTGCTGATCCTACCTTGATATCCTGAGAGTTGTTACTGTTCTTGGTGATAATCATTTTAGTGATAGATTATCACTTCTTAGTGCTAGAATGCCTCATTATTTTTGCTGGATTTTTGTTTTGTTTTTTTGTCTTAGTTTTGGTTTTTTGAGACAGAGTCTCGCTATGTAGCCCAGGCTGGCCTCAAACTTGCAGCAACCCTCCTGCCTCAGCTTCCCGACTGCTGGGATTACAGATGTATGCTACCATGCCTGGCTGAAATTTTGCCTTTTTTTTTTTTTTTTTTTTTTTTTTTTTTTTTTTTTTTTTTTTTTTTTTTTTTTTTTTTTTTTTTTTTTTTTTTTTTTTTTTTTTTTTTTTTTTTTTTTTTTTTTTGGTGCTGGGGATTGAACTTGGGGCCTTGTGCTTACGAGGCAAACTAACCACTGAGCTAAATCCCCAGCCCCAAATTTTGCCTATTTTAAGGTCACGAGCGAGTTCTCTGGTACTCTTTAAGAACTTTTATGTTTAGAACTAGTTTATCTGCGATTGATCTCTGAGTGTGCACAGTGTGCATGTATGACATGAGTTAGAGGTTAGGATACACTTCCCCTGAGTACCTCTTTCCAGCCGTTGGATGAGTGATCTCAGTTTCCTGTCTCTGAAATCAGGGTACAAGTGCTTACGACAGTGGTGGTCGTGAGGATGGAACGAGCATAAAGCATATAGAGTGTTCCTGGCACTTAGTAAAGACCAGAAGGAAGATCATTATTCCTATTATGCTTAATAATGTCACATACCGCATCATCACATGTAATTCCTACAGCACCTAGGAGAGGACAGAGGTCTGCAAGGGGTGGCACTGTGCCCGCAGGCAGTGGCTGTATACGGCAGCATTGGGATTCAAAGCCAAGCCCGTTAGGATCCAGAGTGTGATGTCCCGGCCTGGCACGGGCTCAGATTTCCATGTGAGGCCAGGTGGGGGTCTGGGTCCCCAGGCCCAGGGCCCCCTCCTGATCCGACACCTTCTTCCCAGGTCGGCTACCAGATCCGCTTCGAAAGCACACGCTCGGCGGCCACCAAGATCGTGTTCCTGACGGTGGGGCTGCTCTTGCGGCAGATCCAGCGAGAGCCCAGCCTGCCCCAGTATGAGGTCCTGATCGTGGATGAGGTCCACGAGCGGCAGCTGCACAACGACTTCCTCCTGGGCGTCCTGCGGCGCCTCCTGCCCACGCGGCCCGACCTCAAGGTTGTCCTCATGTCGGCCACCATCAACATTGCACTCTTCTCCAGCTACTTCGGCAATGCGCCCGTGGTGCAAGTGCCTGGGCGGCTCTTCCCCATCACGGTCAGTGTCCCCAGCCTGCCACCTGGTCCCTGCCATCCTCGGTGTTCTCTCTGCCACTGTTTCCTGTCACTTCAGTTAGGGACGCTCTCTTTGTAAGGTTGCTGTTTGAAAAGCTTCTGAACATTTACAGTGTGCCGTGCAGAGTGCTAAGCGCTCGTTAGAGCGAAAGCTCCCTAACAACTGCTAACAACTGTTAATGGAGACCCCCAAATACAGAGGCCCAAGTAAGATAGAAGTTTATTTCTCTTTTAGAAAAACCTGATGGCCAGGCAAGGTCGTGTGTGCCGGTAGTCCCAGCATTCAGGAGGCTGAGGCAGGAAGTGGGGCTCTCCTGGTGTTTGTATATTTAGCAGCATCCCTGGGCTCTGATATTAGATGCCAGTATCATCCTCTGGCAGGGTACAACCCAGAGTGTCTCCAGACACTGCCATACCTCCCCTCGTAGCAAAACCGCCCCCTTGGGGAGTTGTCCTTGTCTGTACAGTCACAGCTTGCAGGACGGGCTTCCTTGTCACTTGTGGCTTCTGGTTCGAAATGCCCATCGATCGAGCTTCGAGGCAGCCATGAAAAAGGAATGAGATGCTTCCCAAGAGGTGATCTCTAGGGCTTTCATCAGGGTCTACTACTTAGGAATCCTCCTTTCTGGTTGCAGTTATCACACTCTAAACACAGGAGAATGCACCTATCCTGACTATATAGTGCAGTTAATTTTCATAGATTAAATACACCTTCATAGCTGGCTCCCAGATTTTTATTTTTATTTATTTATTTATTTTTACTGATAAATATCCAGTTTAATTCATACTAATGAATTTCAACAATTGCACTTTGCTTCAAGTAAATTCAAACTTTAAAAATAAATTTTAATTGATAAAAGAAAAAAATTAAGTTATAACCATTCAATGTTCCATCACTCTTTGAACAAAAAACTGTCACAGAGTTATATGGATTTTAAAAATCTGGTACAGGGCAAGATTTTTAAAAATCAGCCATTGGACTGGGGATTTAGCTCAGTGGTTAAAGTGCTTGCCTACCAAGCACAAGGCCCTGAGTTCGATCCCCAGTACCAAAGAAAAAAAAAAAAATCAGCCATTACCAGCCTCCTGCAATGGCATCTGCCGCCTGATGGCTCTGTCCTCCCTGTCCGCCGTGGTCCCTGTGTGTTTTCTCTGTCATGGAGTGATGCGTGTGGCCTGCCTGGCGCTGTCTTGTCACAGGTCATTTACCAGCCGCAGGAGGCTGAGCAGACAGCATTTAAGTCCGAGAAGCTGGACCCACGACCTTTCCTGAGGGTTCTGGAGGCCATTGACAATAAATACCCGCCCGAGGAGCGTGGGGACCTCCTGGTCTTCCTCAGCGGCATGGCAGAGATCAGCGTTGTGCTGGAGGCCACCCAGACCTATGCCAGCCACACGCAGCGCTGGGTGGTGCTGCCGCTACACAGTGCACTCTCTGTTGCTGACCAGGACAAGGTATTGGAGAAGCTGGATGGGCTGGGGTGGTTGGCAGCCTCTGTCGGCCAGGGAGATGGAGGTCAGGGGTGGCTCCGTGTGGGACTGGGGTGATTCACAGGTGCACAGTTGCACGGCCACCACGTGGCCCTGAAGCCCCAGTGTCACGCCTGGGCTTTCTTCCACGGGCACTGGGGAGCCAAGGGAGAGTTCTGAGCAAGGCACCAGGCTGTGCTGGTTGTACTTTAGGCAGATCTCTCTGGCTGCCTGCCGTGTGAGGGGTGGACTGGAGGATATGAGACCAGAGGCCAGCGGGGAAGCTAGTGCAGGACCAGAGTGGGAAAGGGGAAGCCTGGGCCAAGGAGGAACTGGGGTTTGGGGAAAGGAAGGGATTCAAGAAATGTTGAAGACGTTCTGGGGGCTGTAGGGGAAGGAGGGCCTAGGATGGCCTGAGTGAGGGATGGATGGTGACTGTCTTTGAGTGGGGACTTGAGGAGAAAATCCAGCAGAGGATTCCAGGGCCACTGTAGAGTGCAGGTATGAGGTGCCCACGTGATACTGGACAAGCAGTCCAGGGCTGAGGCAGTCTTTGTGCCTCCTGCTGTGTCCCCCAGGTGTTCGACGTGGCACCCCCTGGTGTCCGGAAATGTATCCTCTCCACCAACATTGCAGAGACTTCTGTCACCATCGACGGGATCCGCTTCGTTGTGGATTCCGGTAAGGGCTGCGCCTTTGTGAGCAGAGCAAGCACCCAGATGTTACCAGCTCCTCACTGTATTCGCACTGGGGCACTGGTGATGGCAGAACATCCCAGAACCCCCCATTTCGCAATGAAATAGTCAAAGTGCCCTCAGTTAAGCCTTGGTTCCTCATCGTTTTAAGGCACGTCCTATTTTCAGAGGTGATAAAATGTGAAGAAGGCTGGGTAAGATTTGCTGTCCCATCCCATCCCATGCTTTGTTCCTGGTCACAGCCATGTCCCTTCTGCCTGTTACCCTGCTGCACGTGGCAGGTGCTTCATCCCAGTGTCAGGGGACTGACCTTCCAAAGTAGTAGACTTGAGAAGATTAGTGGGAGGCATCCCTCAGCTTTCCATGAAAACTGCTCACCTCCTGGGCAGGAAGCAAAAGAGGGAGAGGGGCAGGCAGGTCCCACTGTCCCCTCCATCCCACCCTGCAGGGAAGGTGAAGGAGATGAGCTACGACCCGCAGGCCAAGCTGCAGCGGCTGCAGGAGTTCTGGATCAGCCAGGCCAGCGCCGAGCAGCGCAAGGGCCGGGCGGGCCGCACAGGCCCTGGCGTCTGCTACCGCCTCTACGCAGAGTCTGACTATGACGCCTTTGCTCCCTACCCTGTCCCCGAAATCCGGAGGGTAGCCCTGGACGCACTGGTGCTGCAGGTGAGGCCCGGCCGGGAGGGGCTGCGTCCTGACCCTGGTGCCGGGATGAAGCCGGGCGGTGTGGCGATGGGGCAGGAGCAGCAGGGCTGGCCAGGCCACAGTAGGGAAGTTGCCCCTTCCAGAGGTGGAGTGAGACTGGACTGAGGGGATATTGATCATGGGCCAGAACTATGGCTGAGAATGGTTGCGGCTATAACCAGACTCCCAGCAGAAGTGAGTTTGGTTTTGTTTTGCGGTGCCGGGCAGGATAGGGACGTGCTCCTGCAGCCCAGCCCAGGCCATGGATGATTGCGTTTCCAGCCATGTGCACTGTGTGGGTTTGCTGACCCCTTGGGACTTGAAGCTGCCTGTGAAAGTGACACCGGCTTGCACAGTGTGGGGCATCTACTCTTCCTCAGCGGGAAGCCTGAGGCCTCAGATTTGGTTATGGAGGTGAATCGAGATGCCTCCATATAAGCCGCTCTCCTGATGATGGTAGTGGTGATAAAAAGCAGTACCTGGTGCTGACTTCAGCCCAGAGCTGTTCTGCGTGTTTTGTGTATATAAAACTTCTGGTCCACATGAGAACTTTATAGCTGGGTGTGGTGGCACATGCTGGAAGTCCCAGCACTCAGGAGGCTGAAGCAGGAGAATGCCGAGAGTGCAAGGCCAGCCTGGGATACATAGCAAGACCCTGTCTCAAAAAACAAAACAAAACAAACAACAAACTTGATAGGTAGATAATCTAAAGTATGGATGAGGACAGGGAGGATGAGAAGAAGGATGCGCGGAGGTAACCTTACTCCAAATCACACAGCGGGTAAGCGGGAGACAGGAACCATTGGAGCCACCTCATGAATATCAGGTGGCTCTGGCAGCCACAGGCGTCACTTCCTCCTCGTCCGCTCCAGAAGCAGAAGCAGAGAACTGCCCTTCTTCTTGGTCTAAAGTTGAAGGCCATGAGAACCTTGCTCTGGAGGCCTTAGCCAGGTCCCATCCTTCTTGTCAGCAGAACGGGGGCCCTGAGTCCACCCGTGAGCAGAGCTCATGTGCTCATAGCACAGTCACTGTGCCTGTGCCTGCCTGAATCTGTCCCCTCGTCCACTGTGAGGGTGGCTGGGGAAGGTGTTGGGCACACAGGGACCAGCGAGGGCCCCTCCCCTGCCTCCGCACAGAGGACCCGACAGAGAAGGTTCCAGGGCTCCCAGCGGCTCACGTGTTCCCTGTTCCGGGGCTCTGCTTCTTGCCGCAGATGAAGAGCATGAGTGTGGGGGACCCACGCACCTTTCCCTTCCTCGAGCCGCCACCCCCTGCCAGCCTGGAGACTGCCATCCTGTACCTGCAGGACCAGGGTGCCCTGGACGCTTCCGAGGCCCTCACGCCCATCGGCTCCCTGCTGGCCCAACTGCCCGTGGATGTGGTAATTGGTGAGGACCCCGCCCCGGGATCCCAGGGGCACCACTCCCTGTCCGTGTGAGCCCTCCCCAAATCCACATCTTCGCCGGACTCTCTCCTGGCCACTTGTGTCTCTTCAGCCTTGTTCCTCCTTTATCCTCCTCTCACTGAAGGGAGGAGAGAGTCACATGAAGGGCAGATCTGAAGAGTGTTGGAACTGGGCATGGTGGGATGCACTTATAATTCCAGCACTCTAGGAGGCTGAGGCAGGAGGATCGAAAGTTTGAAATCAGTCTGGTCAATTTAGTGACTTAGCAAGACCCTGTCTCAAAGTTTAAACAAATAAAGGGCTGGGAACGTAGCTCAATGTGAAGGTCCTGGGTTCAATCTCCAGTGCTGAAAACAAAAAGAAAAAGATTTCCTTTCCTGTTGGGAGGAAAATCAAACCAGGGAGGGGTCAGAGTGCCTGGGCGTCTTGTCTGTCAGCTGTGGACAGAAGCATAGCTGACAGTTGTGGCCAGTAGCCAGGAGAGCCCCCATAACCCAGGGGGCAGGTGCTGGGGTCACTTTCCACCAACAGACGGGGAGACCAGGCTCTTGACCGGAAGGCCCAGCATGCGGGTTTGAACCTCCCCACTCTGCTCTCAGGCCTCTGTGGGCAAGGTGGGCTGGGGTGGGAGGGTGGGGGCCGGAGGCTGAGGCAGTACTGTCCCCAGGGAAGATGCTGATCCTGGGCTCCATGTTCAGCCTGGCGGAACCTGTGCTCACTGTTGCTGCCGCCCTCAGCGTGCAGTCACCCTTCACGCGCAGTGCTCAGAGCAGCCTGGAGTGCACGGCGGCTCGGCGGCCCCTGGACAGTGACCATGGTGACCCCTTCACGCTCTTCAATGTCTTCAATGCCTGGGTGCAGGTGAGGCTGGTGGTGGGGCCCCTGCGCCTGTCTGACTGTCATCTCATAACCCATTGGGGTCCTCTGCTGCTGTGGCTGCTCCTTGTGCCCCTCCATGCCCCAGAGAGGACCCCAAGGCCTCCCGCTGGATCCTGTCTCAAGCGGCCCGGTCGCCACTGCCTGTGCTGCTGTCTGAGAGACAGAGGTGCCCAAGCCAAGGGTTGGGAGGGAGCCAGATTTCTCAAGGATGAAAGCCAGGCTGTCCGGAGCAAGCTGGCCTCCTTGCATCTCTGTGCCCGCCATGTGTCTTCTTAGTTCTGGTCACAGCACAGTGCTGGGCACTACTGTCTTTGCCCTTCCAGATGCTCAGTCCACTGCAGGGGGCTGGGACAAGGAAGGAGGGGAGCGTGGGCCTCTAAGGGTGGCCACCAGCCCCACTTCCCTCGTGGAGTCTGGGCACACGCTGGGCAGCCTCACTGTGGTCACCACTGTCCCTGGGTAGCCAGGCCCTGACTCCTCCCAGCTCCTCCTCGGCCTCCCCAGGTGAAGGCTGAGCGCAGCAGTAGCTCGCGCAAGTGGTGCCGCCGCCGGGGCGTGGAGGAGCATCGGCTGTATGAGATGGCTAACCTGCGACGCCAGTTCAAGGTGACCTGGGCCCCTCCCCAGCCCACACGGTTCTACAGCTGCTTAATATCTAGAGTGATGCTGTTTTTTGTAATGGAGAAAGCCCTGCCATGGGGAGGAAGCAAGGGGACGCAGGTCTCCTGTGCCCTAGTCACTCTGGGTCTGCTTGATGCAGAGTCCCACCCTCCACCCCAAGATTCAGACTGGCAGAGCCTCAGGTTCTGGGCCCAGCAGGTGCCTGGACGTCCCGGTCACAGGGGCTCCCCTGGGCTGAGGGATAATGGGAACCATGACTGGAGCCTGCAGATGGCCGTGGAAAGGGGGCACTTGCTGGAGCCTGGGGGAGGCCGTGGGAGTGGCAGCCTGGCCTCTTCCTGTGTCACTCCTGCGCCCCGCTGGGCCTCAGGCCAGAAGTGACAGCAGCACTGTCCCACAGGTGTCCTTCATGCCTGGTGCGCAGGGCGCCTCTTTGGCAGTCCCCCTCTGCCCCTGCAGCCTTGCAGGGTGGCACTGGGAGGGAAATGGGGGCTCTGAGGGGACCCCACTCAGCCTGCCCTGCCCGACCCCTCCTGTCCTCAGGAGCTGCTGGAGGACCATGGGCTGCTGGCTGGTGCCCACGTGGACACGCCGGGGGACAGCTACAGCCGGCTGCAGCAGCGCCGCGAGCGCCGGGCCCTGCACCAGCTGAAGCGGCAGCATGAGGAGGGCGCAGGCCGCCGGCGCAAGGTGCTGCGGCTGCAGGAGGAAGCTGATGACGGCTCCAGTGACGAGGACCGCGCTGGCCCTGCTACTTGGGGTGCTGACGACAGCGTGGACATCCAGGTGGGGTTCAGTGGGCTGGGTGGAGTCGGCTGAAGAGGGTACACGGCCCTGACTCCGAGGGTCGGAGGGGACATGGCCTGCCTGGGGCTCTGAGGGTCCCTGGAGGCACCTCCGGGGACAGGCTTCCAGGGACAGGCCCAGCCCCTGCGGTCTGCGGAAGGCCCGGGCCCTTGTGTCCTCAGGTGCCTAGATAGCGGCAGGCAGCTCCCCAGGAACCCCTCGCGCGTGTCCCCCCAGGACGTGAAGTTCAAGCTCCGGCACAACCTGGAGCAGCTGCAGGCGGCTGCCAGCTCAGCCCAGGAGCTGACTCGGGAGCAGCTGGCCCTGCTGAAGCTGGTGCTGGCCCGTGGCCTCTACCCTCAGCTGGCCGTGCCTGACCCCTTCAACAGCGGCCGCAAGGACTCCGACCAGGTGCGCCTCTTCCTCTCCTCCTGCGCTTGTCCTTCAGCTCTGCGTTGGGACTGAAAGACCAAGACCCAGGCCCCCGCTCTGCCCTCACGGGGCCCAGGTGCCGTGGGGAGGAGGACCTGAGTGGACGGGGCTTGACAGGGATCCCTGGAGGGCCAGGCCTCCTGACCTAGCTGGTGGGAGTTGGGTGGGCTTCCTGGAGGAGGGGGTTGGAGAGCAGGTAGGAAATGGGGCTGGGGATCCGGTGGGGCTGGCTCGGGGGCTTCCGAGGCCAATGCCCGCCTTTGGCCTCCACAGATTTTCCACACCCAGGCCAAGCAGGGCGCCGTGCTGCACCCGACGTGCGTCTTTGCCAGCAGCCCTGAGGTGCTGCATACGCAGGAGCCAGAGGCTGTGGGCAGCAGAGGGGGCCAAGGTACAGAAGCCCTGCGGGATGCAAAGGTGGAAGGCCGCTGACACTGCAGCCCGGGGGACCCGCTGCCCCTGCTCCCTGTACCCCATGATGCCGCCCACTGACTGGTCCCTCACTGGTGGCCGGGTGGCTGGACTGTGCCGGCGCAGCCGCTCCCGGGGGGCCGGGTGACGGAGCGGCTCTTGTGGTGCTGGGGCCCAGCCACCTCGGCTTCCTCATCCTGTGGAAGCAGAGACCGTGCTTTCTGAGAGTGACATGGGCTAGCCCGAGAGATAAGGCATTATCAGAGAGAGAGCTGGAAATGTTTCTTTGAGATCTCTGACCATCACAATTCCTCATCTGTTTATCTCTTTCTGTTTTTTTTTTTTCTTTTCTCTTCCTGTTTTTTTTTTTGGTGCTGGGGATCGAACTCAGGGCCTTGTGCTTGCAAGGCAAGCACTCAAACCACTGAGCTAAATCCCAGCCCGTCTCTTCCTGTTTTTTAATCTTGAAAATTTCCAGTCATTCAAGTAGCCTGCGATGGGCCCCTGTGCCCTCACTCCTGTGATCAGCACTGTTTTGCCGTCTTCATTTCTTCTGTTCCTTTATTCTTTTTCTTTCCTTCTAGAGTCTTATTTCTATCTTTCTTTCTTTTTTGTTTTTCTTTTCCTCTCATTCTCTTTTTTTTCTGAATTTTTTTTTGTTTGTTTGTTTTGTTTTCTGAGACAGGGTTTCACTATGTAGTCCAGGCTGGCCTTGAACTCACTATGTAGCACTGGCTGGCCTCAGACTCGTAATCCTCCTGCCTCAGCCTCCCCAAATGCTGGGATTACAGTCATGCACCACCACACCTGGTCTGGAGCACTTAAAGCAGATCCCAGACATCCTGTCACCTGGGAACAGCAGTACCAAGGGCCAGTGTTGCATTACTACAACGCTGCTCTTGCCCTAATGAAGTAACAGTGAGCCTGTCTGCCCCAGAAGTCCCCTTCATATCCATCACAGCAGAAGACTCGGATGCACCTGTCCCTTGTGTGGCATTGTCTGTGTGATGCCCTGACCAGGCAGGGGGGTGGCTGAGGGCACGGATGTGTGTGGCAGGGCTAGGCCTGAGGTGTCCTTAGTCTTGCAGATGACAAGGACAAGATGAGCAGCAAGCACCAACTCCTTGCCTTCGTCTCCCTGCTGGAGACCAACAAGCTCTACCTGGTCAACTGTGTGCGTGTCCCGGCCCTCCAGGTGGGTCTCGGCCTGCGTGGGAGGGCACCTGGGGCCGAGGCCGGGGAGGGAGCCAGCGCCCTCGGCAAGGAGGATGGCAGCTGGGCCGAGGTCAGCGTCCACTGACTGTACACTGGCAACCAGCAGGGTGGCAGGGGAGAGACATCTGCCAGCTGGGGCACTGCCTGACAGTCTCCTCTCCCTCTTTGTGATTGGCTTGAGATGGGGAATTTAAATGTGTGTGGAAGAGGGCAGAGTAGTCCACTAAGCGCTCACACCCACACCAAGCCCCAGTCTCACCTCAGAATCCCCCAGGTACCACCCCAGACCGGACCGTACCGGGCCAGTGCCCACTGTGCCTTCCTCCCAGGTGCCTGGGGCTCTCCCTGAGCATTATTCATTCTGGGGTGGGGGAGATGCAGCCCCGCCCCCTCCCTGCTACTGTGCCACCCTTACCTCCTGTCCCTCATGTGGCTGCTGCTTAGCATGTACGGTGCTTTCTATTTTACTTTTTTCTTGTTCATGGGACGGGGGATCAAACCCAGGGTATTTGAACTGAGCTACATCTCCAGCCTTTTTTATTTTTATTTTGATACAGGGTTTTGCTACATTGCTAAATTGCCCAGGGTGGGTTTGAACTTGTGATCCTCCTGCCTCAGCCTCCCAGAGTGCTGGGATACAAGTGTGCACCACTACACCCGCTCTCTTTCCCTTTTTAGTCTTGTCTTTCTGTCTTGGAGTTACGTGGTGCAGGGACATTGTTAGTTCTCTGCCTGGCCGAGTAGGCGCACAGCGATGTGTGTAGGGTGGGTGGATGGCAGATGGTTACATTGCGCGGACAGGTAGACGGGTGGGTGAGTGGATGGACAGATAGGTGGATGGGTGGACAGCCCGATGGATATGTCGGGCGGACAGATGGGTACCCTAGACAGATGGGTAGGCAGGTGGGCAACCCTCACCCCGCTTCCTGTCTCCTGTCTCGTTTTTCTAGTCCCTCCTGCTGTTCAGCCGGTCCTTGGACACCAACAGTGACTGCTCCCGCCTGGTGGCTGACGGCTGGCTGGAGCTGCAGCTGGTGGACATTGAGGGTGCCGTCCGGCTCCTGGCGGCTGCCCTGCGGCTCCGCGCCCGCTGGGAGAAGGCCCTAGACCAGCAGCTGTCGCACCAGGCCCGCCGGCGGCAGCGGCTCAAGGAAGAGGATGAGGAGGCTGCGCCTGTCAGCCGCTCGGAGGTGGCTGCCCTGAGCAGGGAGCTGCTGCAGTTCATGGCCACTAAGGTAGCGCCCAGAGAGGTTGGGTGACTGAGCAGGGCCACAGCTGTGGGAGAGGCCCCGGGACAGCGACTGCTCCGTGCTGTGCGTACCGCTTCGTGAGCAGATGCTTTTTAAGCACCTTGTGTGTGCACGGGCATGTTGCCCCCACAGCTCAGGACACACAGCTGTGGAAGAGGCGCTGCCAGGTGCAGTCGTAGTTGAGGCTTTGGGCACAGCTGGATCCAGGTGCCTGGTGGCGGCAGCCTGAGGCTCTCTCTTGTCTCTCCTTTCTGAGGTTCCCTACAGCTTCCGGCGGCTCACGGGGCTGGAAGCCCAGAACCTCTATGTGGGACCCCAGACTGTCATGGCTGCCCCCAGTCTGCCTGGCCTCTTTGGCAGCTCCGCCCTGTCCCCCCACCCCACCAAGGGAGGCTACAGCGTCACCGACTTCCTCACCTACAACTGCCTTACAGTGAGTGCAGAATCCTGGGCCCCTCAGCCCCTGCCTCGGAGGTGGGATGTGAGGCAGCCCCACCAGGACCCTGTGAGCCACGTTCCCACATCATTTAGGGATCTGGGGAGGGCCACAGGTGAGGGAAGGCTGACAGCGCCCTCCACAGAGTGACACGGACCTGTATAGCGACTGCCTGCGCACCTTCTGGACCTGCCCGGGCTGCGGCCTGCACCTGCCGCTCACACCGCTGGAGCGCATGGCCCACGAGAGCACCTGCATCACGGCCCCAGGCAAGGGGGGACGAGGGGCCTCGCCCCATACCTGGCCCGGACACCCTCTTCCTGCCTCTCTGCTCTGGTCTCTGGGTCCTTATTTGCATCTGTCTCTGTATCTCTGTGGCCTCGTCCCTTGTTCCTTTGCTGTCTCTGCCTCGGCCACTTCCTCCCATTGTTGCCAAGGGGTGCTGCAGTGTCTGCCACCATGTACCCCACACCACAGGGAGAGAGTGGCAGGGCTCCACTGTCTCTCCCACCATCTGTCTCTCTCTGGTGGCAACAGGGTACAGACCAGCCTGTGTGTGGGTTATCAAGGAAGGCTTCCGGGAGGGCTTGACACTGGGTTTCCCAAAGGTGGGGAGAGAGCAGGTTCCCGTGCTCCTCACAGCCTCCCCCTCCCCACAGGGGCTGAGGAAGCCACCCCCGAGGCCCCCCAGAAGGCGTCCACTCTGCAGAGGCCCTACCACTGTGACACCTGCCAGAAGGACTTCCTGTTCACACCCACCGAGGCGCTGCGCCACCGCAGGCAGCACGTGTGAGCTGTTACCACCCGCCCATCCCCACCTGTGTCCACTGGGACTCCTGCGCCAAGCGGGCTCAGAGCGGTGCTGGTCCCGGCTGCGGGGGAATAAAGCTTGCCCTGGCTCTGCCCGTCTTCCCTGCCTGTTCCTGTCTACTCAGCAGTGCCCTGCCTGGTTCTGTGTGACCAGGAGGCTGGGGCGCCGCTCTCTGCCCCCACCGCCTCCCTGCTTGATTTGGTCTCCACCTGGGTGTCACTCGGCACCCAGTTTTGTGGGCTCAGAAACCAGTCAGCAGGGTGGGAGTTGAGGAGACTGGGCATGAGCTAGGCTTGAACCTCAGAACTGCCCTGTCGCCTGTGTCCTCCATGTCCTTAGGCATGTGTCACCACCGTACCTCGAGTCCCTCATCTATAGACCAGGATCTTAGCTGCCACCTTGGAATCAGCCCCAGCACCCAGGCCGAGGTCAGCACCGGGCTGTGCACTGTTGTTAATTTTCATGGGTTATCTGAGACGGGGGTTTGCTTTGTTGCCCAGGCTGTCCTTGAACTAGGCCCAAGTCATCCTCCTGCCTCAGCCTGCTGAGTAGTTGAGACTGTGGATGCACCCCTGTTACTAGTGTTTAAGATCAAAGTTGTTCGCTGGGCAGGCAGCACATGCTCAGCACGCCCCGGGGTGGCTCCTGGCTCTAGCAGGAAGGACTTCCTGTGCCTCCACTGGGGCCTACACAAGGGACCCGGCCTGGCCTCAGCCCTCCTCGCCCTCCCCAAAGGGACACCCCTGTCAAGGGCCAGGGTGACTTCCGACAGCCCTTTGGTCTTTTTCTCAGCAGTGTCCCAGGCCTGACCCTCTTCCCAGTGTAAATGCCGAAGAGTTGTTTTTTTCAGTACTAGGGCGTGAACCCAGGGCCTTTGCACTGAGACACATCCCTGATCCTTTTTAATTTTTGAGACAGGGTCTCACTAAGTCACTGAGTTGTTCAGGGTGGGTCCAGCTTGAGACCCTCTTGCCTCAGCCTCCTGGAGTGCTGGGATCATGACTGTGTGCCCCATGCCTGGCTGCCAAAGAGCACTTTGAGGAAACAAGTTATGTTTTGCCATTTCCCTGCTGCCACCATGCTCAAGTCAGCATACTGACTATCTGTGGAAGGTGCCGGGTACCAACAGTGGTGACACCCCATCTCTAAAGGTCCCCACTGTGCTTTCCGTGTACCTTCCCGAGCAGTGCTGGATCTCGCCGCTCTTTGCCACCGCCCTGGCCTGACTCTGACTCCTCCCCGTCTTCCGGGCTCTCCTCCACATGATTTCCTGGGCTGCTGGAGCAGAACCCCTGGACAGCCTGATTTCTGGCTTGTGGTTCAGGAAGCCAGAAGTTCGGGATTGAGGCGTTCGCAGGGCCGTACTTCCTCCAGGGCCTGCCTGGGGCCCTTCCTTGCCTCCTCCCTGGCTCTCCTGGCATCTGCAGACCTGGCTTGGTTCCCAGCTGACTGTCCTGGGGACCCCAGTCCCCTGAGGAGAGGACACTTAACACTGGACGAGGTCGGGCCTGCAGCACCTTAACTCTAGCACCTGCGGTTTTGTTTCCAAGTCGGGTCACTCAGGGCACAGGCTCCAGACTTGGACGTCCACTCTGGGGACACAGCCAGCCTACAACGGCCCCCCTCACCCACCAGGGCTAAAGCACACATCTGACTCTGTGCCTCTGTCAGGAGTTCCACCTGGACAGTGAGATATTATTCAACAATGAAAAGAAATGAAGTGTGGACACACGCTGTAACAGTGGCCCTAGAGGTCGGGATGCGAGGTGGCAGAATCAGACACGGACACATGCGTCCACTGACAATGATGTCCAGCCAGGCGTGGTGGCTCAGGCCTGTAATCCCAGCACTCTGGGAGGCTGAGGCTGCAGGACTGCAAGTTGGAGCCCAGTCCAGGCAATTTAGCAAGACTTTAGTCTCAAAAAGTAAAAAAAGGGCTGGGGATGTAGCTCAGTGTGAAGGCCCTGGGCTTCAATCCCTAGTACTGAAAAAAAGGGAGGGAGGAAGGAAGGAAAGAAAAGAAGGAAGAAAAGAAAGGAAGGAAAGAAAAAGGAAGGAAAAGAAAAGTCCCCACACCAGGTAATCCCCTGCACAGAAGGTGGATTAGCAGGTTGCAGGGGCTGAGCGTTGCACTTTTAGGAGGTATGAGGTTTCTTTGAGAGTGTTAAAGTGTTCTAAAATTGATTGTGGTGGTGGTGATGTACAACTTGGTGGTTATATATATATATATATATTTTTTTTTTTTTGGTTATATACTTTAAAATGGGTGAACTTTGCAGTAAGCAAATACATCTCAAGCCGTTACCAAAGGGTGAAAGGCAGCATGGCTCCCTAGCGCCCCCTGGAGGGGACCAGATTGCTGCCTGTGAGGCCCCCAGGCTGCCCCACCCTTCCTGCCTCTTCCGGCCCTGTCCCTGAAGCATTGGCTGCTGACCCTGAGCCCGGACCCTGTGCTTGAGCCTCGCCTGCCCATGCCACCCGCCCCGGGCCAGCACAGGCCCAGGCTCCTGAGCTGGTGACCCGGAGGAACAGGCAGACACTGTCTCGGACACATCACAGTGGCCTCGGGTAGACTCAGCCACACGTCGCAGACAGACAGCAGGTGTCTGAGGTGGCCCACGGAAGACAGACCCAGGTGAACCCATGTTCAGCAACTCAGCCCGCTAGATGGGGTCCCAGTGACAGCCCAGAGCATCCCCTGCAGTCCCCATGGGGTCCCAGTCTTTCCTTTTCTTCAACACGGGTTCAGTGAGACCTGGGCCCTTGGGGACAGCCAGGGAGAAGCCAGCAGTGTGAACTCTGCAGCCCCAGGTCCTCCCTGGACTGGCCCCCCTCCTTAGGGCCCCGCTGGGATGCACCAGGGCGCAGCTCGCTGGGATGGGACTTGTATTCCCGGGCCCAGGATGCTTGCACTGTACATCACAGCAGAGCCCAGCGACAGGGCTAGGTTCTGAGAAATGTGTGGCTGGGCGACCGTGTCATGTGGGGACACTGAGGAGTGTCTTTAGACAAACTCAGATGGTATAGGTCCTGGGGAACGGCAGCTGTTTTTGTTTTTTTGGTTTTTTTGCGGTACTGGGATTGAACCCAAGGCCTTCACACTGAGCTGCATCTCCAGCCCTTTATTATTTCTTATTTTGACACAGGATCTCTCAGTCACTAAATGCCTGGGCTGGGCTTGAATTTGAGATCCTCCTGCCTCAACCTCCCAGAGTGCTGGAATTCCAGGTGTGTGCCATTGTGCCTGGCGCTAAGTGACATAATCTTCAGTATCACAGCTGTGGACTGAGCTCTTGTCAGGCCATTCAGTGGCTGCTCTGCCTCTGTGGGCAAGATGGCCCCTCCCCCTGACAGTTTTCGGGGCCATGGATGCACAGGAGGTGGCCCCCAAGGACACAGACACCTGTCACCTGGGGACAGCCTCAGCCAAACATGCATGGCGGTATGGAGACTGTCAAGTTCACAGACGTGAACTCAGAGCCGCCCTGTGCCCCAGCACAGAGGGACACAGCCAGAGCCAGTCACTCCCAGGGACACACTGGTGGTGCCTGCAAGTGAGTTTAACTGAAGAGGATTAGGAGGGGTGTTTTCAGCCACAGTGAGGGCACGCAGGGTCTCGCCGCTTAGCCCAGGCTGGCCTTGGACTTTCAGTGATCCTCCTGCCTCAGCGTCCTGAGTGCTAGGATGACAGGTGCGCACCACCATGCCCAGCTAAGGCCTACACCGATTTACGCACGCACCCCCCGACCCCGAGTGCTGGAACCAATCCCTGTGCACTGAGGGGTGAGGCCTTATTTGGCTCAGCTCAAACAGGGCCAGGCGCTTTCTGCACTCGGCCTTCTCGGGGGCAGGTCAGCCCAGGGTCTGAGCTTCTACTTACAACCTCTAAAATAATACTAATAGTAAAATAAGCTTCGGGGCCAGGAATCTAGCTCAGGTAGTAGAGTGCTCGCCTAGCAAGTGCAAGCCCCTGAGCTTGATCCCCAGCACCCAAAATAAAATAAAATACCTTTGCCTCTTGTTTTTTGAGTGCTGGGGATAGAACCTGTGTTGCATGCTGTCAAACGAGCCACCCCCCCAGCGCCAGTCAAATGCAGGCTTCCTGCCGCCAGGCCCACCCCTGCAGCACCTCGACCCCACAGAACAGGCAGCGCTACTGACCCACCTTGCAGCTGTGGAAACTGAGGCCACAGAGCGGAACCACTTCCCCCAGAGCCGCAGCAGTGGAAGCCACCAGCTCACCCCAGGGACACAGAAAGCAGCACCTGAGCCCCAGATGGAAGCTGGATGCAAAGACAGCTGCTGCCCTTTATCTTTCAGCCACATCTCTCATGCGGCGAATTTGCAGCAGCCTGCTTCTCTTCCCCAGAATCTGGGCCGCCTGGCCTCAGGCCTTCCATGGCTGAGAGTGCCCCATCTCCATAAGGGCCCTGCAACACAGCCATATCCCTGGGAACAAATTGTGTGGTCTCCCAGTGGTGGGAGCCGTGGGGTCCTTCACCCTGCTTGTCCTTGTGGTCAGCCAGCCAACCCCACCAGCAGGGCTCCTGCTGACTGCTAGCTGACTGCAGATATGTGGGATGGCCCTGTTGAAGGTGCCGGAGCTGCCCAGCTCTGCCTGGTGTAAAATACCAACCCCCACCACCATAAGGTTAAAAATAGTTGACATTTTGAAGTTTTAGTGTGGCTTTTGTTACACAGCAGTAACTAATTGATACATGAGTGCTTGAGCAGAGAGCAGGGCTCTCTGGACTATGAGTTATTACTATTTGTCATTCTTAGGCTTCGAATTGCTAAGAATTTGAACTCTTGGAAGAGACACAAGAACTCCAATTGGTGGATTTGTGTTTTAAGATTTTATCACTAAAAAAAGGTAGAGGACATCAGAGAAGGGAGGTGGGGGAGGCAGAAGAGGGAGTGGGGTGGGAGGATGAAGGACTCTCCCCAAATGTCAGATCCGGGTGACCCTCCTCCGATGGCCCCAGCCCACCCCCAGTCCCTTCTCTGTCCCGCAAGTGGGGCCCCAGGCCATTGGTGTCTGCAGCCAGGCCCTGCCCGGCCCAGACAGAAGTGTCCTTGAGGGGCCCTCAGGTGTTTGTTCAGGTCCCCACGTCCCATCGGCCCCAGGGAGGTAGGCGTTGAGCAGAGGGGCCGAGGAGCTGGAGTCCTGGAGCCACCGGGCCGCGGGGACCAAGCAGGTGCCAGGCCAGCGCACGGTCCGGGGTTGGGGCCTGTGGTGAGGAAGGAGGGGCTGCTCAGAGTGACAAATGCAGAGAGAGGGACCAAGGGAAGGAACGGAAGGCAGGGGCTGCAGAAGGGATGGCGAGGTGGAGAGACAGAGGGACAGGACTGAGACTAGCGGCACAGGCAGCTGCGGAGAGGTAGCGAATATGAGGGGAGGAGGCGGGAAAAAGGATTTGCACAGAGACGACACAGAGAGAGGGGCCGGGAGTGGTGGCGCACGCCTGTCATCCCAGTACTTGGGAGGCTTGGCAGGAGGGTCGAAAGTTCGAGCCCAGCCTGGGCAACTTAGTGACTTAGTGAGACCCTGTCTCAAGATAAAAAAAATGAAGTGGGGGGGCTGGGGATGTAGCTCAGTGAGAAGGCCTTGTGTTGACTCCCCAGGTCCTAAAGAAAGAGGAGAAAGACAGAGACAGAGATGGGGCCAGGGGACTGAGGGGAGGGGTAGACAGAGAAGGGAAGGGCTGGAGATGAGAAGATGCCCAGGGAGCTGGGGAAACAGGATGAGAAGCCCCCATCGCCCGGGACCCCAGAGGCCACCTGCCACTCAGCCCAGGCCACTGTGGGCCCTCTGCCCAGACATCCGTCCATCTCCCCCCGGCTCAGGCCTCAGGACCCCCAAGGCTCAGCTGTGTTCATTTCTAGACGGCCTCTGAATTTATGGCCTGCCACCTGGACTACTTGCCTGGCCCACCTAGGTCCCGGGGTGGGGAGTGGGCACAGCCGCGAGGGCCCCACGTGCCCTGGGCCTTCGCAAATGCCATGCCTGCTGCTAAACACTCCGCATTCTCCAAAGTCAGCGCCTCCCAGACGCCCTCTTGGAATCCTGCAGTCTGGGTGAGATGCCCCCTCCTCCAGGAAAGCCCCAAATGCTACTCCTGGTCTGGGTCTGATGGCCCCTGTGGGCTCCCAGGCTGCCACTCCCCAGCACTGCCTGCTCTGCGCTGTCACTGTCTGGGGATGGGTCCAGCCTCCACCGGACTGAGTGCCCTATGGGGGCAGGGCGAGTCTGTCCCGGGCACTGCTGGGCACAGGGGTCTCAGATGTGCGCTGAGTCCATGGGTGGATGGATGCTGAGGCAAGTTTGGCCTCTGCCCAGAAGACACTAGGGAGCCACAGAGTGCTTAATCCAGGGAGAGTCAAGATCTGATCTGTGCTTAGAAACTGCAGGCTGAAGCTGTCTCCCTGGCCCAGCCTTTGCACATGCTGTTCCTAGCAGGGTGACCCTGTGCAAGTGACTTCTCGCCAAGCTTCAGTTTTCTTATCTGTAAAATGAAAACAGAATAATCTCTCTCTCTCAGGGTGGCCTAAAGTGCTTCCATGATGCCAGACCAGAGGAAATCTAAGACCTGGGACAGCAAAAGAATGCACCCACTATCTTAATCCCTAGTTCAGTCTAGCAGACTCATATTCATCCTACAGTGCCCCACGAGGTGGCCACTTCCTCTAAGTGGTCTCCCTGCTATCCTCTGACTGGAAGGCCATGCTTTGTTGTTTCAGCTGGGCCCCTAGATTGTCACTGGCTTCTCATATCCACTTCCAGACGAGATCGGTCTTCTCGAGAGCCAGACCCCACCTGCAGCATGTCAGGGCAGGAGCAAGGGTTCAGCTGCATTTGGAGATGGATGGATGGAGGGAAGGATGGAGCGAGCACCCGGGTAAATGGGATGCGTGGATGAGGAGGTGGGTGGGTGGGTAGATGGCTGGATGCATGGATGAATCGGTGGATGTGTGGGTGGATCGGTGTGGAGGTGGATGGGTGAGTGGGTAGAGGGATGGATGGAGTTAGTGGGTGAATGGATAGATGGATAGTGAGTTGGTAGCTAAGTGATGTAGGAAGGAAGGAAGGATGGGAAGGTGGATGGATGGGTGGGAGGGAGAATGGATGGATGGGTGGGTGGTCAAGTGGGTGGGTAGATGGATCATCTTCCCACCAAGCTTTGGAGAACCCTTCTTTCGGGGACCCGGTCCCAGCGTGGAGTCGGGAGGTCTAGGAAGGCGTGCGAGGTGTGCAAGCCCGCGGCCGTGGACACTCACGCGTCTCCTAACTCCGGCTCTATAGGTAATGCCACTCTCCTTCTACATTCAGACTCATCCCCACTGAGCCTGGGAGACAAAAGAGGAGGTTAGAGAGTCCTCCTATGCACAGATGTCCCTAAGTCTTTTGCACCCCTTCTTGTGCCCCTTTGCTCCACCATGGCAGACTGAGGCTTTTTTTTGGTGCTGGGGACCGAATTCAGGGCCTTTCGTTTGCTAGGCGAGCACTCTACCACTTGAGCTATATCTCCAGCCCCTTGAGTCATGTTTTAAGAGGGTGCTGGGCCTTTAAAGAAGAGTGGAAACCTGGGTGCGATGATGCAATGCAGTCCCAGGTACTGGGAAGGCTGAGGGAGGCTGAGGCAGGAGGATCACTTGTGCCCAGGAGCTGGAGACTGGCCGAGGCAACACAGTGAGACCCTATCTCAAAATAAGGGGGGGGCTCCTGGGCTGTAGCTCAGTGGCAGAACATATGCTTGGCATGCTCAAGGCCCTGGGTTGCATTCCACCGTCAAAAAAAAAAAAAAGAAAAAGCGGAGATTTCCAGTGTGGCGGGTTGAACCTGGAAGAAGTGAGCTTTGTAAGGAAAAGCTGGGGACCAGGAAAATAGCATTGGCATCTTCTGTTTGTCCCCTACGCAAATGAGATATTTATTATTCATGACCGAATCTCAGAAGGCGGGACATCTCGCTAGGAGGCGGGGCCCGGCTGTGGGTGGGGCCTAGAGCAGGGCGGGGCCTAGCACAGGGGCGGGGCTTACCCGGAGGCCGGACCGTCACGTGCGGCTGCGTCTCCGCGTAGCCCGCCATGGGCTGGCCGTCGGGGCCAAAGGCGGCACCCTGCCCTGCGAAGGGGTTGGGCGCAGGCTGAACTCCAGGTTCGGCCCACCCGGCCTGGCTCGGGCCCGGCCTCCCGCCCGCCGCCTACCTGTGCGGTTGGACTGGTCGATCATGGGCTGCACGATGCGTCTCCGCGCGTTGATGAACCTGGGGAGGCGGGGAGGCAGAGAGGCGGGGAGTCGCAGCGCGCGGAGGGCGCGGCGCAGGCGTCAGCACCGCGGACAGCGCCCCCAGCCCGCCACTCACCAGTTGTTCACTTGCAGGATGGTGAGCCCCGTGTCCTGCGCCAGCTGCTTCTTCTGCTCCTCCGAGGGGTACGGGTGCTGCGGCCACCACAAGAGTCACCCGACTGGTCCCCGAGGTACTGACTCCGCCGCGCCTCTTCCAGCGACTGGGGCGAATCGCCCGGGCGGGGCGGCGAGAGTCTCTCCCCGTGCGGGCTGCGCCTCTCCCTCCGCCCTGCTTGTCCAGTCCCAGGGATTGAACCCCGGGCTTTCACACCGAGCTGCATCACCAGCCTTTTATTATTTTGTTTTATTTTGAGAAAGGGTCTCGGTAGGTCACCCAGGCTGAGCTTAGGCTTGCAGTCCTCTTGCCTCAGCCTCACAGTGCTAGGGTCACCGACGTGCCTCTAGCTACATCACTATCTTGTTCTGATCGGGCCAGTTCCATCTCCGTGTCTTCTCTTTTTCAGCCATTCCTTGTCTGTTTTCCTGCCTCTCTCCAGGAGGCAGTGTGGTGCAGTGGTTAAGGCCAGACTGCCTGTGTGGACTTGAGCAAGTCCCCCCGCCTCTCTGGGCCCCTCCCTCCCCGGTACGTTCGGATGGGTGGGAGGTGGCAGGTGGTGGACGATGGTGGGCAGTGTGTGGATGTGCGGACAGTGGGCTGTGGGGAGGACTGGACAAGCCCGGGGCCTTAGCAGTAGCTGGCACTCAGGGAAGGCCGGGCTTGGCTCTGCAATCCCCACCTCCACGAGTGTCTCCCCACTGTCCCCCACCCCCCTGGTCCCTCTCTGCTTGGTCTCTGTGGCCCCGCTGCCATCCCTACGTCCCCAGCCTCCCCTGCTCTGAGCAGCAGAACGCACCGACAGATGCTGGAACAGCCAGGCCCGCATGATGTTGGTGGCTACTTTAGGGAAGATGCCCCGCTTCTTGTTCCGCCGCCGCTCCTGGTCCAGCTCCTCGTCCTCTCCCCCGGAACTGGGTGAGGCCACGCTCGTGTCCAGCCCATCTCCTGGGGCAGGGGACAGGCACACTGCAAGGACTGGGAACCTTGGGGCCCAGAGCCCTGACCTAAGGCCCGAGCCTCACTGTCCAAGCCCTCTGCGAGTCCCACTCACGGTCTAACCTCCAGACTCAGACTGACCCCCATGCTTCCCCTCTGCCCAACTTTCTCACCTTGGTCGCTAGAGTTGTCCCCACTCTGGGAGGCCAGGCCCCCGCTGGATGGGCCTGGGGTCCCCAAATGTACAGACCCGCTGTCATCATGGTCTCGGATCCACGAGTTATTCTAGAGAACAAGAGCTGGAACTCAGTGCCAAAGATTGGGGTGCTGCTCAGCACAGCGACTGTGGGCCCCGGAGCTGGGACGCCTGCAGAGGAAGCCACCTTCTGCTCTTTCCTGGCTGTGCGATCTTGGGTGAGGCTGTCCACCTCTCCCTGACTCAGTTTCCTCAACTGGCCAAGTGCAAGATGACAGCAGTGCCCACTGTGCTGTGGGAAGGACTCAGCTAATCACACAGTCTGCACCTTAGTCGAGGTCCTTGGCTCTGGGAGTATTCAGAAGGCAGGCTGTGCACACACCAGACCACAAATGAGCACACACCCCGCTCAACTCCTGACCACCCTGCAGGGTCTGGGCATAACCCTGTCATCAAACTCATTAACATTTCTGCAGCAAAGTGAATGAATATTTAACTAAGTGGAATAAATAAAGGCTATAAATAGCCTCTCATTAGTTCAGGTCAGATTTTGCAGCCAAGTGATTTTGCACTGAACTTCTGGGGGGAAAGAAAGTCCAAACTCTGAGTTTTCAGAGATACTAGGGTCTTGGAACTGCAGATAAGGGAGCCTGGGGCAGTATTTTTCTTTACCTACACTGGGACCCATGGTGTGGGGGATTTAGCTCAAGTGGTAGAGCACTTGCCAGTAAAGCACGAGACTCTGAGTTCAATCCCCAACGCCGCACCCCCCCAAACTGGGACCCGCTTTGACGAACTTGACTGTGTGTTGATTTGCCCTCTGATCTGGCTTTATGCCCCAGGAAGCCCACCTACACATCGCTCCAGTATCTGGATTATTTGTCCCTTAGCTTAAAATGGGGTTCATAGCTGCATGGGATGGTACACACCTATAATCTCAGCACTCTGAAATTGGAGGCTGAGGCAGGAGAATCACAAGTTCAAGCCCACTTTGGGCAATTTAGTGACTTAGTGAGGCCTTATCTCAAAATAAAAAAAAAGATCTGGGGAGGTAGTTCAGTGTGAAAGCCCTGGGTTCAGTCCCAGGTACCACATGAAAAAATTAAACAAAATAACTCTAGCACCCTCCCCCCGCCAAATAAAGATAGGGTTTTGACTTCTGCCAGGTGGCTATAGATTAGCTGTGTCCTTTTACTAAAGGCCTGGGCCACCATCAGGCAAACACACATTCTCACCTCACTCTGGTTCTAGTGACTTGCATATTTCTCACCCTGCGACTTGGGGACAAATGGCTGCCCGCAGTTCCTGCCCCCTGGTGCCCTCCTGCCATCCATCATGCCTGCTGTGACTACAGTCCCTCCCATATCACCCTTTGTGAGGACTCAGAGGCGCTCTCTCTCAGGTCCGAGGGTCTGTGCAGAATTGAGGGGTGAGCTGTGCACACTATGGGGTGACTTGGGTCTGAAGGCTCATGAGTGTGGCCATCTTTGTCACCCAAAGCTTTTACAGTCTGGGCTCTGAATGGGTGCTGTAGGTGACCAGGGGACATGAAGTGACAAGTCTGAAGCCGTCCTGGACTTTTGTGTGGTACCTAAGTGAGCGTGACCTCCCTGAATGTGACACTGTGGGCGTGAGGACCCTGGGACGGCACGGTGTCCCTGGAGACCGTGCAGCTGTGGGGCGGCCCTCATGGGGGCCGGCCATGCATGCTGCAGCACGTACACACGGCTGTGCCCATCTACACTGTGTCCACATGGCTGTACCTGACCCACAGGCAGTGTGTCACTGTGGTTTGAGGGTGACGCTATTGTGACTGCCACACCAGCAGCTTTATGACTCCAAGAGGACACCGGGTGGGTGTGGCCACTGGGGACCGTCACACGAGTGTGCCTGAGGCTGTGAGGTCTGAATGGGAGCCTCCCAGGGACTCGTTGCCAGTTGTCACATGCAAATGTTCTCAGTGAGCAATGAGGCCACCCTGTGACCTGTGCCCCTGCCTGCACTGTGCTCTGCATCTGCACCACTACTGGGCGTAGCTCCCAGGGGACTTTCTCCCCAGGTGTCACTTTTCTGTCTCCATACGTGGCTGTCCTGTGTGTGACTGTTGTCGATGAGACCGTGAGATGATATTGGCTGCATGGCTGTGTCCAAGCCTGTGGGGCCGTGAGGATGCATCTGGGGCTGCGCGACTGTGTGTGCACCTGCTTCAGCTTGACTGTCACATGCGTGTGCCTGCACGCATATGTGGGTTGCGTGTGTGTGTGTGTGTGCATGTGGGCACCTGGGCGCCGCGGTCAGTGGGGCTGAGCGTGGTTGTATCTGAGTTTGGTGCCAGAAGGCTGTGATATCTGCGGCACCGACTCGCTCTAGAACACGGGTGCCGAATCAGACACCAGGTCTACACTGCTGTGCGGTGGCCCGGTGTGTTTCAGGATGTCACAGGTGCTGTGCAGCTGAGTTTGGGTGGTTGCGTGTGAACCTGCGTGGGTGCAGCAGAGCCTGTAGGTGGTGTCTGCAGCTGTTGGAGTGTGTCCGTGTGTTTGTGTGTGTGTGCACTTGTGTAGCTGTTGTGTTGTGGGTGTGTGATCTTGTGCTGTGCACACCCCGTGGCCGGGCCACACCTGAGCCACTGTAGCGTGGTGTGTACGTCCCGCCATGTGCAGGCCTTGCTCCAATAGCTGGCTGACGCGTGGTGCCCTGACCTGGCCCACCTGGTCTGGGAGGCTGGGGCAGGAGGCCGGGTAGTCCTCAAGATCCTCCCTGCAGCCACCGTCCCGATCCTCGATGACCAGGTCGATGGGCATCTTTCCCTTGAGGCAGGTGATGTAGCGGTGACAGAAGTTGTCGCACAGGTCGTGGACCTGGGGGGGGCACCGGGGTACTGGGGGGGCCACCCGGGGGCTGGGGCCGGGGCTCTGGGGACGGGGCAGCATGGGGAGGGAGACTTGGGACCAGGGGCCAGGCAGCAGGGCAGGGCCAGGTGAGAAGCACTCACCTTCTCCAGCTCCAGCAGGTGGAAACGCAGCACCTGGATGGCCTGGATCATCTGCATGGGCAGTGGGGGCAGAGAACGGCAGCTCAGGGCGACAGAGAGAGGACAAGAGGGAGTGCAATGGGGCGGAGAGAGACACAGGCCCAGAGTTAAGGGTGGGAGAGACAAGGACAGAGGCAGAGACAGAGAGGAGAGAGGGCAGCTCACCCCAGGAGTGAGGTGGGACACAGTGCGCATGCCCATCTCACACCCTGCTTGCCTTCCACCCCCTTTGCTGCAAACCACATTTCCCAGAGTCCTTTGCCAAAGGGTTTGGCCAACAGGAAACCCTGGAGGGAGCTTGGGGCCAGAGAAGAAGCAGCCCCAAGGAGGTGGCACTGCCTGCCCTGGCTCACAGTCAGGCAGAGCTGGGACTTGGACTCAGGCCACAGGCTCCTGTTGTCAAACTCTAGATTCTGCTGGTTGCAAATGGGGACAATGCTGTAGTGTGAGACGAGGACTGGGGCTCTCTCCTCTGTGCCCCAACCCTCCTGAGGATAGGAAGGAGCCCCGGGGAGGGCCCAGGGCTCACCAGGTTGTCCAGCTCCGGGTTAGAGGAGAAGAGGGGCTGCTCAGAGCGGACCTGGGGGGAAGAGAGAGCCCGGCGAGGTCACGGCTGTGTCCCGCCTGCCCCTGCAGCTCTCCTGGTGCCCTGTGGGTGGATGGCCCTGCTCACCTGCTTGGCAAAGGCAGCGATGTCCTCACTGAAGGAATCGGAGGAGCAGACGTCGGCCCCAGGGGGTGCACCCAGCCCGGCTCCTGCCCCATCTCGGGGTGAGCATGTAGCCAGTTCACATTTCTCAAAGACCAGGGCCAACAGCGGGAAGAGTGGGTGTCTGGGGAGGAGGGAGAACAGAGTGCTCATGAGGGGAGGTGTGACCAGGCGTGGTGGTGCACGCCTGTCATCCCAGCACTCAGGAGGCTGAGGCAGGAGGATTGCAAGCTTGAAGCCAGTCTGGGCCATACAGAGAGTTTAAGGCCAGCCTGGACTACATAGTGAGACCTTGTCTTGCAAAAAAAGAAAGAGAAAAAATGCAGGGAGGTCTGGGAGGACTGGGAGGAAGTAAGAGAACTAGGAAGAGACTTGGACAGTGACAGAGAGGTAGAGACACGCAGAGAGGAACAGATCCAGAGAGAACAACGGGGTAGCAGCCACTGAGACCTGGGAAGGCCCGCGAGCCCTCACTTGTCTCCGTGTCCCACTCACCCGTAGATCTCGTCCTTTTCTCTCTTCAGGACATCACTGTCCAGACCTGGGGGCGCGGGCGGCAGGTGCGGGCCATAGGGCCCAGGAGCTCTGGGTGCCGGGGGCGCTGCCTCTGAGAAGCCAGCCAGGGCTGCTGCGCCGTCCACGAGGCCTGGGTAGTGGGGCAGCTCATCGTACTGGGGGGAGGCGAGAGGGGGCCCCAGAGAGGTCAGCACTCTGAGACCAAGGCACACAGATGGAGCTGGGGGAGGCATGCTCTGTCACCCACTGCCCAAGTCCCCAGCCCTGAACCCCCCAGTGTCCCAGGGAGCGGTCTGAGGGCACGAGAGCTGTCCTGGGCACTTTCCTCGTTCCCTAGGCTGTGAAAAATGTCCCATCCAGATTCTGGAAATGTGGCAGGAAGACTGGGAGGAAGAGGGGTGGGGGTCAGGGTGGGGTGGGTGGTGGCTTCCAGGGAGGGAGGAGAGCAGAGATCCAGAGACACATAGACAGGGTCACCAGGATGTGTCCCATGGGAATGGGCACTGTACACAATAGTCTCCCTTGTCCACAGCATTTCACAGATGTCAGATATGCATGCCTGAGTGTGTCTTCACACGTGTCACACCCATGCACCATGGGACTTCTCTGCACATGGATGCACACTCTTGTGTGCCACACACATCAGAAGAGGGAGGCTGAGTGCCACGCCCCTAGAGTCACCAGTGACCCCCCCACACACACAGCCCACAGCCAGGCGGAGGAACAAATCAAGTGACAGAGTGGGACATTCAGCACTGTGCCTGGCACATGTCAGTAAACGCGTGTGTTAGGATGGGAGAGCCCAGGCCACCCGCAGACACACTCGTGCAAAGAGCCGCGAAAAACAAGAGCATCGGGCTGACAGTTCCCAGTCCTGTGATCCCAGCACCGCTCACAGGGAGGGCAGAGGCTTCCTCTATCACCTGGCCAAACCCTGACCTTGGCGATGAAGACACGGAGCCTCGAGACGCAAAAGGACTGGCAGAGGCAGAGACAAGTGTCCCGCCTGCCGCTCCGCCCTCGGCCCTGGGCGGACCTGGCCTCCCGGGCGTGCTCTGCGCGTCCGTCTCCTTCCTCTCCCTGCCTTCTGCTCCTCTCCTAACTTCTCCAGAGCTCCGAAGTTGAATCCAACTGCTCCCCGCTGCGCATCACGCTCCCGCGACACGGGGTCCCCAGCTCCTGCCACATTCCTGTCCCCCGCCCTCCAAGGTGGGCGCTCCCCTCCTCTCCCGTCTCCAGTTATCTCCCCGGACCCAAAGACAGCAAGTATCCCTTGCCCAGCAGCCTGGTGAGACCCGCCTCTCTCTCACGCTGTCCCCTCCCCTAACCTGGGGTGGCCGGGTCACAAACAAAAGTAGATCAGAGGCAGAAAAGGGGGAGGACGGGTGGAGACGGGATAAAGGGCTGAGATGGAGAGGACCCAGGGACAGAAAGGGGGGACACACGGGAGGGGGAGGCGCCGAGGGGCAGAGAGGGAGAGAGGGGCGGGGCAGAGGGACGGCGGCGGGGGGGCACGGGGCACAGGGCGGGGAGGGCGCCCCACACCTACCCTCCGGGCCATGGGCGGGGAGGGCGCGGCCGGCTGCAGCCCCAGGCCCGCGGCGTCGCCGGCTGGCGGAGGCGGGGTCCCGGCCCCCCAGGGCCTCGGCCTCAGCGGCGCGCGCCAGGCGGGGCGGCAGCTCGGAGCATGGGCCGGGCCGTGGGGTCACGGCCGGGGGCTCATGGCGGGCGCGGGGCGCGGGGCGCGGGGCGCGGGAGTCGCCAGGCCCCGCCCGGGCCCCGTCCCGCCCGGGGCTGCGGGACCGAGGCGGCCGCGACGCGCGGGTCGGAGCCGGGCGGGGGCGGCTCCCAGCGCGCGGCCGGCAGCTCCCTCCCTGCCGTGTGCCGGGCTCGGCTCCGCTCCCCGCTCGCTCCTCTGTGGTCACATCCGGAAGTTCCACCGCGGAGACGAGGAGATGCTTAACCCGCTGTCCGCCGGCGGCCGGCCGGGCGGGGCCCAAGAGCGGGGCGGGGCCGGGGGCGGGGCCGGGGAGGGCGGGCGGAGGGCGGGGCTAGCGGCCCCTCCCCCCGGGCCCCGCCCCGCCCCTTCCCTGTCTC
The DNA here is from genome assembly GCA_004026905.1 of Hystrix cristata. Taxonomy (NCBI): domain Eukaryota; kingdom Metazoa; phylum Chordata; class Mammalia; order Rodentia; family Hystricidae; genus Hystrix; species Hystrix cristata. The sequence goes on from PVJO010009946.1 coordinate 66,603, forward strand.
TTCCCTCCCTTCCCCCCTCCCCCCCCTCCCTGCCCGCCCTCCGCCGGCCCCTCCCGGTCTCCTCCTCCTGTCTCCCTCCCTCCCCCGCCCTCCCCTGCCCATCTTCTCCCTCTGCCCTCCCCCCTCTGTCCTCCCCCTTCCCTCTCCTCCTGCCCCTGCGCCTCTGGCCCACAGCCGCCCACCCCATGGCCTT